>OLMO02000302.1:1723429-1739015 GCA_900291935.2 Cassiopea xamachana | reverse complement strand
AAAATCATACACAAACTTTGCCCAAACAGCTTCCTAGAAAAGTATAAACCAAGGTCTAGTTTCTCATCCTACAATACAAGAAATAGTCAAAATTTCCAAATCCCTAAACATAGGACTGAACGCTATAAAAAAGCTTTCATTACTCAGCTCTTAAGGAATGGAATAATACGCCTAGAGACATACGTGAGTTGCCAACAATAAATACTTTCAAAAGGCAACTGAAATTGTATATGAAGAGCAAGACATAACTAAACACAGCCCACTGGAAGAACAGCTCCACGCTAAATAGGTTTTGTTTTTATTATCAAATTTCATAGCTACTTTTCGTTATATATAACTTAGTTCGTAGATTGTTTTTTTTCTGTAATTATGCTGAAGGGTTTTGTATAAAATATAAAATATGAAAAATATGAAAATATATGAAATATGAAATATAGTCTAAATATTTTAAAATGAACTGAAATGAGTCACAGAACATTTTAAGACCTTCTTTTCATATAATCGCACATAACGCAATGAGTCGGAGATATAGAGCTTTTCAATCTCTGCGACTCCTTGCAATTGTCATCACATGGAGTCGCAAGGAGTTGCAGACAAGAATTTTAACCGATTTTCATATGATCTCAAGAAGTCGCAAGAAAACTGAACTTTTTTTCAGCGACTCCTTACGACTCCTTACGACTCCTTGCGATTATATGAGAACCAACCTTTAGAGTGACATAAAGAAGTGCACATAATGGGTGGCCATCAGATACCTACAATTCCTAATCAGCCGCTTGCTCTAAATATTATTGAAAGCTATGAACAAGGTAGCTAGCTTTTCTCATTCCACACCTTAGAATATATAGGCCTACTTCACCCTGTAAGCAGTCTTCCTTATTCTACCTTACGAAAGCCTCGTTATTATGAGACATTGACCAGAGGCTACATTCTACCATTATTCTAATATATTTCATCTTGACTTTCATTTTTCTTATGCAATTTCACATATTTTCCTTGCTTTTTAGGATATGCGAAATCAATTTCTGGGCCTTTCCTTTAAAAATTTTGTTTTAAATGGCCAAGAGGTTAGTCATCTCATACTTATATTTTTTCATGTCTCTTTTTCTTCTAATTTTGCATTATCTACTTTTACATTTAAATATAGGGTCATTCATATGGGATGTTCGCACATTTTTGCCAGTTTTCAACCCCCTCCCTCCCCCTGGCCATGCCTGTCCACTTTTTGCTTCACAACCCCATCCCCCTGTCCGTACGGACACTGAGTTTAAAGACAAATAAAGAGCCGCAAAAATATGGAAGAATAAAAACTCTTTGAAAAAGACATGCATACTGTACTTATTTCTTCTTTGCCTTTTTATTTTTCAACCTTAAGCACAGGAAGATGATGATAAAATGACCTTTAAATGCCCTATTCTCTCTTATAGAGACCCCACTGAAAAGGATGTCCTCATACAGCTAAACCCCTTCCCTCCCCTTCTCCACTTTTTTCCGCATTGTAGCTAGCCTCCTCCCTCCTCCAAGGTATGCATGTCCTTTATGGATGCCCCCTAAGTGCTCCTTCGTACTGAGTTCTTTTTGGGTACGGTTCACCATGCTCTTTTATTTTGCTCNCACTGTTATTTCATTTCGTCATACAGATATCGGCTGCATTGATTGGCTGTCTTATGACTCGATACCTTGATGATCAAGCAACGATTGATACTATGAATGCTCATTTAAGAGACATTTGCCCCACTTTATTTTCCGCTGATGATGCAGTCTATGCAAAGGTAGGTAGTTAGACAAGTATATGCTTTGCATTGAGTGATAAAAGTTTAAATAAAGATTTCAGTTTTGTTTTTTCCTTAGTAAATCAATCTACTTTAGTGCATTATTTCAATATAATAAAAATTTAAATCCCGTTTTATATTCGGATCTTGCAATTCTTGCGATTGATTTTAGCCAGGTATGTACCTGCAGGCGGGCATGGGGGCAAATACCCCCCGATGAAAAATTTTGCATGGTTTTACCCCCCCCTAACAGAATCATTAACCTGGAAATTTATATAGTAAAGTACGGTTTTTACCCCTTCAAAGTGCTTGTACAAACAGGTGCCCCCAAGAGCACATCCTCCAGTTACGTTGTTGATTTTAGCTGGTAAAAGTCTGGCTTTGTAGTTATCATTGTCATGGTGAGGTATGACACCTAATACCTCTTCAGAGGATGCTTTCCTGGGCTTTGGATGAAGGAAGGTTAGTTCCTGTTCTCATCCCCTTCACTCCGCACGTGTTTCTACTATTTCTCCCTTCACTGTAAGATTAGTATTCACAGTTCAAAATTTGCCTCGAACTGTTGACCATCTGCCAGATAACGAACGCTCTATCTGCTGCGCTAATCGCTCATTACCACTAGCCAGCAATGGTGCATTACTGTGCTTCTTATACTCATTAGAGATCTGCTAGGTCATTTCTATTTTATTCATTAGGCAAATGAAATGGTGCATTTTGCCAGAAACATTATTGACCCATCTGAACGTTTGGCTCTGCTCGATGAAGCCATCAAGGTAACCACAATTTTTGTTAGTTTGCTACAAAAGCTTTGGCTTAATTGTATAAATTTATTTTCTGATGTATTCTTGTTAAGGAAGCTTATGACTTAGCTGTGTAATACCTTTTTGTTTGACGTAATAGTTGATGTTATTTAAAAGTATAGTTGATATTTAAGNATTATTGATTAAGACATCAAGAAAGGCCAAAGAGTTGTTATTTTCCTTTTCCATAGTGAATTTAATACTATTATGCTGTGAATTGAAACATGTCTTGCACAATCAAAAGTATAGTTGTTTTTATTCGAATTATCTCGAACCTAATCTTACTGAGAAACTTTGGAGATATATATATTTATATTTATATATATATATTTATATATTTATATATATATTTATATATTTATATAATGTATATAAATATACATAATTTTATATATACATCATATATATACATATATTTTTTTATGTATTTTCTTGTATAATGTGTTTTTGTAGTTTTGTGAATGTGTGTGGTTGCACCCCTTGTAATCTAGTGACGTTTGTTTTGTTATATGTTTTTTTCGGTGCTTCAGATATTATTTCTGTTTTGCAGATGTATATCAAAATACCAAATCTCTTGGATTTAACGTGGATTTGCGAACAACTACGATCTGGTAATCGACTTTCACATCCCTGTGTTTAGTTCTCTTGTATATTATAACCAGTTTGTGAACGGCAGGATCAACTGTCTCATTTTTGTTTTGATGTTAGGATCAATGTAGAAGATTCCTCTTAAAATGGCACTTTTACATACGATGCGAACTTTGAGGCTTGAAATAGCAACATATTAGGGACGCATATTGACTTACTTGTTAGCATGAAGTGTAGAATGAACTATCTCGAGTATTTCCGGTTGTCATCGACTTTTTGTTTTTTCTCATGTGTCATATGATTGCTATAGACCGCTTTAATTGACTTAGAAAGAAATCTTTTGGGGATGTTGCACTCAACCCCCCGCCCCCGATATGAGTTCGTGCTCGCTCAATATAATCTTCACTTCCAGCTTGATATAAATGTGCTACCTTCAATTTCTTAACTTTTTGTCTTAAATTCTCGATACCTATTATGGCTTTATCTTCCATTGCCTTTCATAGTTCTCTGCTTCCTATAATAATAGCGATCTCAGTGGCTTCTTCTTAGCAATTGCAATACGACCATCATGCACTTTTGTGTTTCAGAAATCGGCAGCTCATCTCTTGTTGATACATCGCTGATTTGTTCATTCTTTGACAGCCGTATATGAAGCCAGAACTTGCTAGTAGCATATATTTAGTGTTGACATTTCTCTGTTTCCTTACAGTTCATCATTTCGATGGCGTTGTCAAATTGGCCTTGAGCATTGCGTCAAAATTAGACCCTACCGGAATTGGGTTGCATTATCACAAGTCTGGTAGGCAAAGAGATGATTTACAAGGAAAAGAAAGTTATATGTTAAGGTACGATCTGTCTGTACAGATAAATTACTTTAGAACGAATAACTTGCTCAAATTTGATGAGTGAGATGCAAAATGCACTAAAGTACTGAATTAAATAAGCCTTGCGAAGAGCTCCTCCTTGAGAATGCTTCAATAATATGATGCTACAATCCCGGCCAATATGGTTGGAACACTTCGAAGAACGCATTTTTTCTCCTGATCTACCTCTCCCCCCTGTACAATGTTGAATTATGAAGAATGTTTGCCACTTTTGGAGTCCCTTGGACTATGGAACTTTAGATCTGTCCTTCCTACCCACAAATCAACATTATTTTGGGGGGAGGGGGAGAGGGAGGCGAAAATTCGAAGGTTTGCCAGAGTCACTAAAGTAACTATGAAACTTGTCTAAAAAATAACTTTTTGCTAGCATTCCAACTAATTTTGGCGAGGGTTGTAGGTTGCCTAATGAGGCTTTGTTTTTCAGTACTCATTACAGATAGTTGAAGCAAATTTTCTAGGGATCATTTACAATAGAGAACTAGCAAATCTATAACTGAGTCAACTATTATCAGGATAAAGAACTGCAAAACTCAACAGATATTGTTTTTTTCAGTCCATGCCCGGTAGAAGTTGACGCAAGAGCGTCAATTCGCGCGTGCGCCCTTATCTGCACAAGTGATTGTTCTTAATTATTTGGAATTGCACGAGTGATCCAAGATTTTTGTATCCGAAATACATAGTTTCTTGTCGCTTAAGCATGTCAATTGTCTCGTTTTTAATATAAATTAGGATAAAGCAGAGATATGATACAAAATGTGACAGTCACTAGTGTTGCAGTTGCGACAACAAATTTCCTATTTGGCATGCGCGATTGCAAGGTTGATAGTAATGTCTGCACAGGCGAGTTTTCGCTCGTGCTGAGGATTTTGCACGTGTTTGAACACACGCACGTGCGATCACACGTGTCTCCGGGCATAGACTGTTTTTAGGCGTAAATACTTCAAAGTTAACTGAATGTTAGTTGTAATATTCTTTTAATTACAGGTTTCAAGCTTACAAGTCTGTATTAGATGCTCTTAATGAATTATTTGAAAAATCTTCGGATCAACCAAATCCATTGCCAACAGAACCCGGTCCTCCAGTACAACCGGATCCTAACGATTTAACTGCTAGCCAAGCTAAGCAGCGTGTAAGTATTCTAAAGATTTTTATGGAAATTTTCTGTGAAATTTGAGGCGTAATGCATTGAAGGCGTGCTAAAAGTGACAATATGTTGGTTTTTTTGATCCATAATATCTTAAGAATGAATGATAAAGAATGGCCGATCAAAAACTGGCCAGAAATGTTTCTCTTTCAAAGGTGGTAAGACCTATAATGACCTCACTGCAGAGGGAAAGCTGGTATCATCCCTGACTCGCTTTAAAAATTGTATTTAGCATATTTGATATGGGTATTTTAAAACGCAATTTTATATTTTTGTCATGGTATTTTATTGTCAAGTTTGATTTTTGATTACTGTTTTTAGGACCGTTCTAGGTTCACTTTATTTGATTTTAGATACTGTACCTTTATTTTGTAATGTATATTATGGAGAGACCTTTGAAAACCAGCACTGCTGAAGGGCCACACTCCTAAAATATGTGAAGTGATGATGATGATGATGTTTGATGATAAGTATGATGATGATGATGTTGATGATTGATGATGGTGATGATGATGATGATGATTGATGTTGATGATGTTGATTATGATGATGATGATGATGATGATTGATGTTGATGATGTTGATGATGATGATGATGGTGATGATGGTGATGATGATGATGATGATTGATGATGGTGATGATGATGATTGATGATGATGGTGATAATGATAATGATGATGATGATAATGATGATGATGATGATGGTGATGATTGATGATGATGATGATTGATGATGATTGATGATGATGATTGATGATGATGATGATGATTGATGATGATGATGATTGATGATGATGATTATAATGATGATGCTGATGATGATGATGATGATGATGATACATTGACAGTAATAGATCAAACAACATCAATTTGTATTAGCAGAAAGTAGCAAAATCTTTGCTTGAAGATCTTGGCATGGGGCTAGAAGATTTACTTATGACTTTCAATAAATGGAAGAGTAAATTTTAATCTATAAATGGATAAGTAATTGTATTAACCAAGCTGCCGTAAATGCTCGAATAATCTCCCCTTGAAAGGCTCCCTCAAATAAGCCCCCACCCAAGCATTTGACCGGGGTCTATTGAGGCTTAATTAGTTCTTTTCTTTATAGAATTACATTAGAAAAAGCAGCGAAAAATCATATGTCATTTGAAAAACACCCTATTGCTCGTATTTTTAGGATCAAAAAGTAGCTTGCTGGAAGATTAGTTTCAAATGGAGTATGACCACCTATCAGAAGAATGTATTGGGATCCCCCTCGAATAAACCCCCATGCAAAACCCAAAAAATAAATAAGCCCCCCGGGGGGCATATTTGAGGATTTACGGTGTCGATTTCTGTCATTTTTGGTTCGCTTAGTTGCGTTGTAATTTGCAGGTTGTTATATAGAAGCTTAGATTTATATGATGATGTGTTTTCAATCTCCTTCATAGCACTTTCTGCCAGTTACTGCTCTCACTCTTCGCATCATGTCTGTGTTTTAGTTCGAGCAGACGCTAAGAACAGCTCTTCAAAGCGATGATGAATTGTTCCACGTGACGTTGTACGATTGGATGATGTCCAAAGACCTTAGTGAAAGACTTCTTGAGGTTTGCTTCTCAAACATTCTTTGAAAAATCAATCATCACTAGTAAATCAGTAGCCAATGATCACATCTGTTTTCGTCTATACTTTTTCATACACTTTTTTATGAGAAAAAGTTTACAAGAGAATGGGGCTCAAATGGTCAAAATCTTAGGAAAATCGTAAGAATATCACAAGGCTCAGTTTCCAAAATTAAATTGTTTTGTTGACCAAAAATCGATATTACATCATTATTGCATTCAAAATGCTAAAGACTGAATTCAAGTTCGAGTATACAAGATATACAATGAAATTGTAACCGATTTTAGCCAGTTTATTTCAGTAAAAGTTAAGAAGATTTTAAGACAGTCTCAGGCCCAATTTAAGGAAAGTTGAAAAAATTTTCAGGCTCAAGCAAAATGATGGTCTTCTTATAGAAACAACGTGTATTGTTATTCGTTCCTGTGCCTCCTTAGCTATTTCATTTGTATAAACCTCCATAGTCCTTGATTGTCCTAGTTTGTCATTCAAAATTTCCCCGAAAATTTGATGCTCTGTCCTTACGTTTATAGGGTTTGAAAGCTCACCATTTCGTAATATATCAACGACATGTTTAACTAGTGTACTCACCTAATGCTTTGCGGTATCATGTTTCTTCATAGATATCATCACCATTTCTGGAAAGTTTTATTACCACAACTGCAAATGAAAAGGTGAGATTGATAACAATTTACTTCAAACCACACAGTTCCATTTTGCTTCTCACAGCACTTATGGGATGTCCCACAAAGCTCTCCTCTTGGTCCATTGTTTTTAAGTATCTTTCTTTGCCGATTTTCACATAAGTTTTGCAGTTGAATTGGCGGTTTTTAACCTAAGCTTTTTTGCATTTCTAGCATCCAAATGATATGCCGGAATTGAACCTGCTGTGGAAATACTATCAAAAACGAAAACAATTTATTTCTGCATCGAAAGTCCTGATTGGATTAGCAGAAAAAGAAGGGTTTGTCTGCTTGTGCTATCTTTGTCAAGTTTTTGTAGTTTTTCATATCATGTATATTCCAGGAGAATAAGTTAAATTAATTATATTTTTCTGAGTGCATAGCATTCTAGACAGGAATAAAAGGGTGTTTAATGGGAAGAAGGAGAGAGAGGAAGACAGAAGGGAGACAAATAAAGGGAGAAAGAGGGAGGGAATATGTATAGGAGGTGGGATTGAATTCAGAGGGCGAGAAATGAGTAAAAGAGTATGCATTCTTTGCTTTGTACTTACGCTGTTTTGTTCTTTGAATATTTTATTTAAGCGTTTGTCTTCATGGGTTGTTGTTGTTGATTGTAACTTCAACCTTGAACACCTGCTGAACTATTCAGCAAATATATCGGGAAGGCCTGGACCCCGTTTACACTGTACGAGTGCAATTTCTATTCTGTAACGAATCAACTGTATTTACACTGCTTCGGTGCGGAAACTGTACCAGATAGCATTACCATTTACTCTGTACCGGTACAAGAAATGTACCACTACGGCACAAGGTCGCCACGCATTTTTAGCAGGAACTGAAAGTATTCCGACAGGAGGAGCAAAATGTGTCACGGAGCAGTGTAAATAGTAGGCTGATCCGTAACACCTTCTGCTACGGTACAGAAGTTACACTTGTTTTGTGAATCCAATATTTTAGCTCGTGTTACTACTTAAACGGTACTGTGTTTTGACGTAATTGAAGTCATTCAAATGAAGTTTATTCGTCCTCAGTGCTTCCATCACAATCCAAGAACGTGTTGCTTATATTTCAAGAAGCATTATGTGTGCAAAAAATTCATTGACGATGGCAGGCTCACATTTGGAGAATGAATTCCTTCATGAGTTAGAAGACAAACTCGAGGTTACTTAATTTGCCATTAATCCCAAACTCTTCTACGTATGCTGTGTGCACCCTAAGCTTTGTGCGTGAACCGTGCCTCCACGTAGAGGATTCTTTCAATAACTCCTTCAATATTTTGTGGTTCTCAGTCAATTTGATAAGCAAATTCTCTATGCAAAACCATCCTTCAGAATCTTGACACAGCAATTTCATCGATCGTGTTCTGTCTATTTCTCTCCTTAATTTGAACTCCTTGTCTCTTTGACTCAACAATGATAAATTTTACCTCGGTATTTACAAGAAATGTACCGTATCTTGAGACCAATTTGTGGCATAAATCTTAAATATTTAGCAGATACAAACCTTAATTGTTAATCGACGTGCTGTTGCCTTTTCCCGTGGTCATTTATAGCCAATCTGAATCTTCTGGTTTGATAGATGTTTTTTGTTTGATGATTTTTACTGTAACCCTGGACCTTAGCGCTCCATGCATTTAGAGCATCGAATTCCCAGCATTGATGCAATGGAACTATATTTCAGGTAGCGAGAATACAATCTCAGATTCACCAGTCTCTCACAACCACAAATGTACCAAGGAAACTTATTCAGGAAAAAGCTGATGCTTTGAAAATGTTGGATTCGAAACTTATTGATATTTCACAGGTCAGAAGCAGAGCTTTTATTCCCTTTTCTTGCTTTATCGTCATTATTTTTCATTGGAATCTAATATTTTTCTGTCTTTAAATGGCTGTTGAGATTTATTCCTATCTAGCTCATTTATCTCTTCTTATTTTCATTCATTTATTCATTCATTTATTCATTCATTTATCATTCATTTATTTATCATTCATTTATTTATCATTCATTTATTTATCATTCATTTGTTTATCATTCATTTATTTATCATTCATTTATTTATTAATTATATCATTCTACAGTTATTCATTCATTCATTCATTCTTCAATAAGGCTATTTACTGTAGATTAGATGTCCACGCTATTCAACCTGTTTTTAGTGCCCTTCCCTCCATTTTGGGCCCTCCTTAGCTAAGTCTCCTTCAATATTACCATAAACTACACTTGCCAAAAAACTTGTCTAATATATTACCCCAAAAACTTCTAATTTATAACCTCCATCATTTTGATTCATCTCCCTAGCTCTATGGCGATTTTGCTGACCGTTTTGATCTGCTCGACTGCAAATTAGGAATACTCCTTTGCGCTGGACACCAGGATGAAAACCTCGTTGAAAGCATTTGGAAACAAATTGTGGACAAAGGTTAGCTCATTTTCTTATTATACTGATGTTGTAACACTAGCACTCTATGTCATTTAGGGTGACTGTGAAATCGCACAGCATTAGAACGTCAGTTGAAACAGATAAGTGGAAGTCAAAACTGGAAAGAAACTCATATCCGAAACATATCATATGGTATATATATATATATATATATATATATATATATATATATATATATCATATCATATCATATCATATCATATCATATCATATCATATCATATCATATATCATATCGTATATATCATATGGTTGTGGCTGAGACAGTTTACACCTGAAAGCAACATTGACAGTACTTTTCCAGGTTAATAACAAATATGTTCTCCAGCTATTTTGTGATCCAACTCTTCATTCTGAAAGGATTATGTCTAAAGTTAATTTTACATCATTTTGAATATATGATTTCCATTCCATGAGGACTTATCGTTTGAATCGTTTTTCTTTCAGCTATGAGAATAGATGGCAGCTTGACAGGAGTCAGTCAGTCACTCATTTCTACCGGAAAAGTTTACATAAACCATGCTGGATATTTTCCGTTAGGTGAGTAGATTCTTTATTTCTTACAAGTTCAAGCTATTAGCCCTATGGAGGCCACAGGCATCTAAACTCCTTAAGTTTTTTATTTACTTTTTTTATCGCGTAAACTAATAACACAATTTGTATCTCCTGTGACTGCCATAGATGGAAAGGACATCCTGTCAGCGGGTTCCATCTACGACAGCCGCTTATAATAATTATGAAATGTAACGCCTTTAGTTTGCAAGCCAAGCAGTGGTTCTTGCGTTGATTGCAGTGCATGAAGTGGTCTTTGGGCTGGCTGTAGTGCAGAATACGTGTTGCTAGCATGTGCGAAAGCGCTCTTTTCACTAGGATCTTCAATTGCATTTTGCAGAGTTTTTGATATTCTACTTGGAAAAGGTGTCATGTGGAAACAACTGGGACCCGACTTGGGTGTTTGCTACCATGAAGGAGATTGGCGTTCAAGTGCAGAAATTATGGTCAGCGTATGACAGGCTAATTAAAAGCAAGGTTTGATGATTTTGTCTATTGCTCTTCTACGTTATTATGACGTTATTTTTCTATGGCCCAGGACTTCAGTTTCAGTTTTCATTTTCAGTTTTCAGTTTCAGTTTTTAGTTTCAGTTTTTAGTTTCAGTTGTCAGTAACAAAAATACCTAAATACATGACAATACAATTACTTTCATTACCTAAATTAAAATAAATAAGACAACACATGATACATGTAAACAAAATACTTAGACATACACTACCTAAATTAACGAAATAAGAGAACACTACAAGACATTATGTATTTAAATATATTGGTCTAAGGAGGAGCTCCCTAATAGATAAACTAATCGAGAGAGAGTCCTCCTCCCTCCCCCCACCCCATCTAAGACTAAAAAGAAAAACAGAATTTTTTCTAAAAAAACCAGAGTATCCCCCAAAGAAGAATTTGCTTTTGATTGAGTTAGTATTAGAGGTCATAGCCATTAATAAGGAATTATTTTAATTTTGACTTGAAAATAGACAGGGACTGACCCTGTTGGTTAGTGGACTGCCTGTCTGTTGCTTCAGTAGGGTGTCTCTCAAATCAAGGAATTTAGGGAAATAAGGGAAATGCCGAAGAAATGTGTTTTACCTAGAAAAATAAGGGGAAAATCTAGGAGCAATAAGAGAAATATCAGGGAAATTTTCATTCCTCTTTTTCTTCGATAAATCGATTTCCTATTATGCTGAAAAATTAGCAAAAATATTGCATGCTTCTTTTATTTTGCAGTGCTATAAAATGTTGGTTATCTTTTTTCATGGTGAAATTATAGCAATTTTCTTTGCTCAGATAGGCTAAAGTTTACCTAGACAGGTTTGCATTTTGATAAGCGTAGTGTGTGGTATACAGTAGAAACCCACGTAAATGAACCTAGGTTTTCCTTGGCAGCCTGGATAGGTTCTTCAGCAATTGTTTGGTATTCCCTATTCCAGCCTGTAAGGTTCTTAACAAGGTTCTTATAGTCTTTTTCAAATAGTCCTGTGTACCCCTTAGTAATCTGTTGTGTGACTGAAAGAGTCTGAAAAAGTCTTGAGCATTCATGTAATGTTGGACTGTGATCTTAGCTGTGTGTGGCTTTGTTTCTTGTGATTAATTAATCAGTAAACAAACAGCCTAGGGCAGTTTCTACACTCGAATTCTTACACTAAATAGCATGAAACCATTCTCCATTTCAGCGTCTTTGGGGTTCTTATGTAGCGGGTTCAAAAGATGAAATTTCAACCTGAAAATTCTTATAAACACAAGTTCTTTTATACGGGTTTCTACTTTATGCTCAGGGCTTATATTGAATCAGGGAAGTCGTGGTCGAAATCAGGGAAACGTCAGGGAAATATCAAGGAAAATGGCTTCCCTGAAGTGACAAAGATCCTGTTAAATAAGGTGATTGAATCGGGTACACTTAGTCCTTTCTGTTTCTCCAACTGTAACTTGACCCTGCTTCATTAACGTCATCATGATTGCTACTCTCTCTTATGTTGTCATAGTGATCATTGCTAGTAGTAACAATTGTTCTTGAGTTTCTTTTAGTGTATACTTTATTTTCTGTCTAGGATGTGACCTGGCAGTCATGCGGCAAGCCTTTACATCTCTTTAACGTCATATCACTCTTCATAAGAGCTTACATGGAAGATACAGCTGTGGTACCTGAAGGAGAAAGGTTTTTACTTGCTTTATGTCTTTCTCAGCATTTTTATTGTCCTTCAACTCCCTACTTACATAAATAATAAGTACAGCCCTTTCATATACACAGAAGGCTTTCACTCGGTAGTGAATCCCCCAACCACTGACGTAGGGCCAAGCTAAATACAGCTTTTCGCTCCTTGGGTATGTAGAGAACCAAGAAGAGAACAGTATGTGGGATTTTGGCCTACCATGTACCAGGTTCCCACTCCTGGAAATCCTAAAATATCCTAGAAAGATAAAACTATCCTAGAAGATCCTAAAATACCCTAAAGTTTCAGGAATATGTTGTTGTCCTCTTAAATTTCTCCTAAATTTTTTATAAGTTGTTTTTTTCAGCAGTTATGTTACTTAATAAATTATTTTGTGATAGTTTATCATAATAGAAATAGTCAAATGTTCAATTCTATCAAATTCTGCCTTGACTTTATTATTTTTTGAATAGGCATGATGGCTTTTTGTGCTATACCAAACATCTGAATGACCCTATATCCATTACTTTCCCAAAAATAACCCAACGCTTACCAAATTTCACTGGAATCTGCAAGACCTCCTGAAAAGTGGGCGAGCAAATCTCTTAAATTCTCGTAAATATCCTACAAAAAATGGATAAAAAAAGAGTGGGAGCTCTGCATGCAATAACACTGGTGAAATTGCATTCAAAATCATGTTTTTGTTGTTTTGAAACATGCTTTCTAATCGTTGGAACTGCTTAGTAGACCCCGAAAGGCCCATTTTTCCACTTAAATATCCTAGGCTTTGAAATTGTTTTCATTTATTTGCATTATTTTTCAGACGTACATTCAGCAGAGCACTGTGTGAATCATGTTCGGGGTATCTAGTTGAGATAGAGTCAATGAGCGAACGCCAGCCATTAGTAAAGAACCTCATTTCCAGGTTTAGAGGCATAATTGCAGAGTTAAAACGAGAGTTTTGAATCCACATCTACTTTATGGTGCCACAGTTACGGTATCAGAGAAGGCCCTATACTCTTTCACTGTTTAGATCAGATTAAGCTGGACGTTGTAAAATGTTTCCGTGATGATGTGAACTAGTTTCTAAGCAGAGAATTGGTTACATACTAAAGATGTTGCTATTTATGACATTCAGGAGGAGCTTCCTATTGTCCTATCAGTATGAGGGTGTTTTGCATGAGATTCAGCAATCGTCTGCATTTTATATGCGATTTAATTTTAAACCTTCTTGTTTTATGGGAATTAAGAGGCCTGGGCTGAGATCTTCGAAGTGAATCAAATTTACCGGGGGGACCAAGCCATACAGATAATAAATCAGGGGGAATTCAATACCAGGAATGTGATTGGTGAATTCAACGGAAGTTAGTTCTGTATCTTGTGAGAACATAGGAGGTGAAGTTATTGTATATGGTAAGGAACGGGTATGCCCTGAATTTGAAACTATATTTGGATGTTGTTCACTGAGAATCTTGGATTCAGGGTTGCCACTAAATCAAGGAATTCAGGGAAAATCAGGGAATTTTATTTTCATTCAGGGAAAATGAGTGGAAAAAGAAAGATATTTTGAAAAATCAGGGAAAATCAGGAAAGTTTTAGAGTTACTATAGTTTCATTTTTGAGTGGGATTTTCTTTATACTCTGTCACACATCCAGTTGAGTGTGACCAAGTTTTCCACCTTTTTATAGCATTTTGGTCTGTGCCGTCATTTTGAAGTACAGTTTCACGTTTTATGGGACCAAAACTTGGACATGCCCGAAATAGGGTCAAGGCTCTCTCAAACCCCACATCTGTCGATAGAAATGATAAGAATATCAGGGAAACTCAGGGGGAAATGGGTAGCATCTCACGAAAAATATCAGGGAAAATAAGGGAACTTGCCTTGAAATAGCAGTGGCAACCCTGATTCAAGAAGCTTGAAAAATACAGTTTTGATTGTAAAATTTCAAGAGCTATCCAGACTCGCACTAGCATTCAAATCCCACAGAGTTATAGAAGTTTAAGAGTAGTTTCGCTGGATAAAATATTTGACTTGGAAAACAAGAAAGGCTATATATCTTTCCATTCTGATTTTGTTAATTCGAGTATATTCGTGAACAAACCGAAAGGTTTCATATTTTCGGGGTGTTTCTTGCCTATTTGAGTTGTAAAAATTGTTTATGACAAGAAATTTTTCAGAACCGAAGTTTGCCAGCCTTCTCTAATGAGTTGAAAGTTGAAAGGAAATACACACCCAAAGATCTTTAGTTTGTAAAACAATACTTTTTATGTTAAGTTGTTTAGTAGATACACTAGCTTGCTTTCTTGATAGGATTCTTACCTTGATTTAATGTACTTAACATCAGTGATTATATATTCTATATTTTCATGAGAACCCCCTTATTATGAGTTTTTTCCAGTGTTGCACCTCTATCTTTATGAATCTTGTAATCAGGGTTCGTACAGGTTTTAGAATGTTTTGGACAGTTATGGAAATTAAAAATGTTTCCAGTTTCCAGGATCTGGAGAGTTTTGGAAAAGAGAAGATTTTCAAAATGACTATAGAGAAATTTTGGATTTTTGTTTGGAAAAATTCTAAATATATCCTAAAATGGATGCAGCTTAGTGTCGTATTAAACACTGTACATGTTATGTTCGTTCATTTTGTTGTTTATAATGTAAAGCATAGTCCACCAGAAAATTATAAAATATATCCATGGGCAAGGGGGATATCAAATATATGGGGACTGTAAATTTTCTGCCCGAAATAGCAATTAGAGATAGAAAACAGGCAGAAAAGTTTCCCGCATTTCCTATTGTTGTTTCAGAAAGTTTGCCCGAGTGAAACGGATCACCGCCCAACATGGGGGCTACAGCCCCCTGCCCCCTTCGTAGCTTATGAACATATCGGCGAAAATAATGTTTTTCTATTTTTATGGGGTTTCAAAATGCAAATGAAAAGGAGTTTCATGGTTTTGGAAGTTTGTTTG
>OLMO02000302.1:1676190-1692554 GCA_900291935.2 Cassiopea xamachana | reverse complement strand
CATTTGTATACAAAATGCTAAAGGAGGGCGTCTCCCTTTTCGAGTTCATTATATATCCTCGAGCCTGGCACCGTAGCTGCTTAATTTTATAACGGTTTGCGTTAGTGAACACTGTTTCAAATGGAATTGCTCAACATTAGCATTTTATTGAGCGAGAAGTTGAAACTACACCCTTAAAATTCTTGCAAGCCACTTCAGTATTTTTCACAGGCATGATTATGAAGCTAAAATTTGGTAGAATTAACTGCCCACTGAACTGTTTTAGAATATGATATAGAGTAGCATATTATTTACAACAGAGTATTTCCATCCCCAATAGAGCTATTTTCACCCTCATAACATATAGTTACTATTCAAAAAGTACCGTTCGTGGACCTCTAAACACATCTCTAGGAAGTTTTTAGTAGCTTCACCATAATCCTACTCAAGCTCTTCTTCACCAGAAAAACTGTGCTGCACAACCTTCGAAATTGATCCGCCATACTGTTTACATTTTGACTTTGATAACCGCGCTAGTGCTTAGGCCTCCAAATGTAGCCGTAGTATCTCACGTAGTGTATCGGAGACTCTCTATTACCATTCGTTTTGCTGAGAAGGGACTCATTCCGGCTTGGTAAGGCTCGTAATAATAAGTGGAGTAATTAGAAGAAAACAACCGTACGAAATATTAGGAATACCAAGTAGAGTACATGAATGCAACATAAACACTTAGGTTTTTCCTGTTGTCCATAATAAAAAAGTTTTGCATTAACCTCAAAGCCATGTACAAAATCAATTAATTTNTTCGGCAAAAAGTAAGACTATATATGCAATTGCTGTTTGGCTAAAATTTTCTAAACATCAGCCTGGGATATCTTGCCAGGACAGTAGAAACATGCCAAAATCAAAACATTTTAGGCAAGAAGTTGCCTATACGCTTGGGATTTTAACAAAAAAGCACTGAACTTTCGCAGAAGATATCTTCACTGGAAAGTTACCAGTGGAAAAATCAAGTAATTTTGGGCAAAATGTAAGACTTTCTTATGGGACTTTGGCTAAAAATCATCAGATTTTAGATAGAGACATTTCGTTGAAAATCTTCGTCTGGCAAAAGTCAAGGAATGCTTGGCAGAAAGTAAGGCTATGTATTTAGTATTTTGTCCAGGGATTGATAAATTATAGCTTGATATATTTTACTTGCAAATTGAAAGTGGCCAATACGCTTTCTGCTTTTGCCAAAACTCGCTAAATTTCACCCTAGGTGATTTAGTCTAATGATTAATAACATGATAACATCAAGCAATTTTGGTCAAAAAAAATATTGCTATGTATTACCAATAATCACTGAACTTTACCTAGAGATCTCTTTGGTGAAAATTGACCAGTGGTAGGAATAGAGACATTTTGGGTAAAACTTAAGTCTATACACTCGCAATTTTGGCCAAGGATCAATGAACTTTAAGTGGATACAGTTTTATTGAAAACTGAGTAATGGTAAACATTTAGCATTTTAGGCAGAAATGAAGGCTACACGTTTGCCTTGTTGGTCAAAATCCTCCCTGTCAAGATGAGACATTTTGCCAGGGCAATAAAACTGTGGCAAAAATCAAGGAATCTGTACATCTGGCATTTTGTCCAAAATTAATTGCATTCTAGATGGAGACTATTTGGTTGGAAATTAACCAGTGGTCACAATCAAGTGTCTTTGGGAAAAACGTGGGGCTATATACTTGCTTTATTATCCCAAGTTTGCCTACTTTCAGCCCTTAAAAGGATGGCAAAATCAAGCAGTTCTCGGCAAAAAGCAAGGTTATACAATTAGTATTTTGTCATCCATTTCACCCATTTCTAGCAATCGATATTGCCTGGAAATTGCAAAGTGGCCACAATGACGAATTCTCGGGAAAAACATTAACAATATAAAGTTTGCATTTTGGCCAAAAAACAACTAGTTTGAGAAATTTTGGACAGAAACTAAAAGTGGCAAAAATCGAGCGATTGTGGGAAAAAGTAAAGCTATAGCTTAGTGCCTTATCCAAGTTCACCTACATCTAGCTTGAGATATTTGCAACATCAAGCAATTTTAGGTTAAAGTAATACTACCAATTTGTCCAAAAATCAGTGATATTTGCCAAGGATAATTGAACTTTAGTTGGAGAAAGTTTGGCTGGACAGTCAACAGTGTCAAACTTCAGGCAAATTTGGGCAAAAAGTAGGAATAAGCACTTGGTGTTTTGTCCCAAAATCGCCAAATTCTAGCTTGAGATATTTTGCTTAGAAATAAGAAAGGTTATAATCATGGATTTCTAAGCAACATTTAGGATAGGTACTTGGGTTTGAAGCAAAACTTAACCAAATTCTAGGTAGAGATATGTTAGTTGTAAATTGACAACTCGTAATAATTGAGGAATTCTCCGCAAAACATAAGGTTATAAACTTGTTACCTTCTACATCACTCACTAACTTTCAGCCTAAGATATTGCTTGGAGAGTAAAAACATGCCAAAATTCAAGCAATTTTGGCAGATAGTAAGGATATTTTGTCCGCGAATTTCCCAATTTTAGCCTTACATGCTTTCTATAAAATTTGATAAAATGATAAAATAATGATAACTAAATGATAAAAATCTAGCAATTTTAGGCAAAGTGAATAGTAACTCACNCATGGTACTTTGTTTCAATTCATTAACTCTTAGGTAGAGTCAATTTCGTTGAAAATCGAGTTGATATTGAGTTGATACAGTTGATACTTTCATAAAAAAATCGCCATATCAGCCTAAAATAATTTGCTCGGTCACTGCAACCATGGCAAAAATCACAAGGTGGCAACATGGAAGATAACTTGTGGCAATTCGCTAAGGCTATTATTAAAGATCTCTCTATTGACAAGATGCAGAAATCAAGGCATTTTGGGCAAAAAGTAAGACTATACACTTACTAGTTTGGCCAAAATCCACCCTATACCAGCTTGAAATGTTTTCCCAGGACAGCAAAAACATAGCAAATATCAAGGAATTTAATGCTATAAATTTGTTATTTTGATGAAAGTATATACATAATCCAAGCTTGAGACAGTTTGGGAGAAAATAGACGTGGCCAACGCGAAGTAATTTTCGAAAAAATAAGGGTGTCTACACGTGATAGTTTGTTCAGAAAAATATGACAGTAACATCGTGTCATTATAGGAGAAGACTTTTCACTTTCTCAGGGGAGGCTTAAATTAGAAAATTTAGAAAATTGCCTTCCATGAATTTAGACTACTGTGCAATGTATTTTATGTAATAGATATATCTTACTGAAAATAACAAACAAAAGAGACATATAGATGTATAACAGACGTGTCAATGCAGTATCATTGTCACGTCAGATGTTGGACTTCTGTGATTTGGACAAATAATATGCATTCTTTCTCTCAAGGGGGGCCTCTCAGCTCACCGTAGCATTGTCCAGAGGTGGCTCGAGTCCCGAAGCCCCCACTTAGTCGGTGCCTAGGAGTGGTATAAAAGGCAATAGCGTATAGGGCTATATCTCAGTGGAATAGCGGATTGTTAAATAGTTTGTGTGTTGTAGGAGAGGGACCATGTTAAAAAAAAGATGAAAAAAATATGCGATGACGTGTAGAAATGTACAAATTACGAAACAATAACTTTATATTACTTAAATATTACTTCATGTAAGCATTCATCTGCTATTGATAAATAGTTTAAGAGGAATGCTCAAGGTGCAAAGAAAGACGAAGTAGATTCGTCATTTAATCTGATTCTATTGCAGTGCTATACATAGACTTGTATATTTCGTTTAGACTATCATTAAAGATTTCTCGATGAGATTTTCCAGTGTATTTCCGTGCATTTGTTGACCAATATCTCTCGCTACTTAATGGAACAACGATGCTAAAAAGGAAGATTGATGGATTCTCTTTTCACATTGTCAATCAAAAGCGTACACATCATAGATAAACAAGGGACTATATATAAACGGTTACCACAACTATTTCTGGAAAATATTCCCTGATATTAACTGATATTTTGAGTGAAATGATACTCAATTTTCCTCTGATATTCTCTGATATTCTTACAACCCATATCTACTATTTTATCATTTCATTAGATAGATATGAGATATCGGAGAGCCTTGAACCTATTTCTGGCTGTTCAAACTTTTGGTTTCATAACAAAACGGAACTGCCCTTCAAAATGATTGCATAGAACAGAATGACATCAAAAGGGTAGAATTTGGTAACAACTACACTGAGATGCATGACTGAGTATGGAGAAATTTACTGCTCTAAAATGAAACACTTAGAAACTTAAAAGTTCCTTGATTTTCTAAAAAATCTCTCATTTTCCCCTGATTTTCCCTGATTGAAAATAAAATTCTTTGACTTTCGCTGATTTTGCGGCAACCCTGTATATACACTCTGTTGTTTATAAGAATAATTGTATAAGAACACGAGCCTGAAATTTGGTGGAAAATTAAGAACAAAGCTGAGCCTGAAGCCTTGTCATAACATATAATTTTGGAAAACGATGCAGAAGCTTTCCACTAACAAATGGACACGAAATGCCCTTTCCTTGTTAACCTGAGGAGAAATGACAGCCTTCAGACTTTTTGTCTTCCATTTTCGCAAATTAGTTGGTCCTTGCGAAGCTAGGTACTGTACTAACATTATCTATTTATAATTTTTTGTAAACTTTTTCAATAAAACAACATTCAGATGCAAGAGAGACCATCTTGGTTGTTACATTTGGCTCCCAATCAGTCAAAACATCCAATGTTTTCTTGCACATGCTGTCTTTCTATGTATTTCTAAATGGCCTACACGCTACTAATGTAAGAACAAATTAAGAACAATTCAGCCTCCAAATTCGGGAAAATTTAAGAACAGCCAGCCTGAACCTCAAATTTACTGGTTACTATAAAAAAGAGTGTGTTTCCGAAGACATCAAAGATAAGTTGAGGTGCATATCCACAATCATCTGGAAAGGTCTGGTAAGAGACGATATAGACCAACGTCGAATTTTTCATGTGCCTAACCTAACTGCAATAAGTTCAACTGTGGCACGACGCTGAATCAAATGTTGAAACAACTGGGTCGAGCCAATCAACTTTTACAACAGTTCCATAAGGCACTAGGAACTGGTGCGGTTTTTATGCTAAAAACAATAAGGAGTGGATTATGAATGAGGTTCGACATATGATAGCAGTCCATGCCCGGAAGATTGGCGCACGAGTATCAGTTCGCACGTGCACCCTCGTTTGCACGAGTGATTGCTCTTACTTATTTGGGTTTGCACGTGCGATCCAAGATTTGTGTATACGCCAAAGAGAGTTTCTTGTTGCTAAAGCATATCAAATATTTCATTTAGGATAAAGCAGGATAAAGCAGAGTTATGAAAATAAAAAGTGACAGTTACTTGTGCTGCAGTTGCGACAACATAGTTCCTATTTTCCATGTGAGATTGTACCGTTAACAGTGATGTTTGCACAGGTGATTTTTCGCTTGTGCGGGAGATTTTGCAGTGTGTGGACACGCGCACGTGCGATCGCACGTGTCTCTGGGCATGGACTCTGATAAGCCGAACCAAATGTTGTCATGAACTCACATGTGCCTAATTCATGTACACGTTTTTTTAATTTTAAGAAAGTGGTAGCTGCTCAAAAAGTTAAGAAAACTCAGTACTGGATTTTTGAGACTTAAAAAAGCTTTTTGTTGTCTATGAATATAAAATTCTATTTATCTGTGAAAAAATTTCATGTATGTGGTGTTGGTTACCCACTATCAATTTCTGTTATTTGCTAACATTTATCATCATTTCAAGCGTACATGGAGACTTTTCACTTTCCATTAATGTGCATACGCGAAACATTGGAGCTCAATAATATTTGCTAAGAAAGTCTTAACAAAGTTTTGATACTGGAATTGTGAAAAAGTTATGAAAGTTTCATTATAGGGCAAAAAAATTTTCTTATTAAAAAAATGTGTATTAGGTTCTGAACATGAAAAGTTCGACGTTTGATCCGGGCCTAACCACATGTTACAAAATGCCAAAATTCCTTCAAATAGAACTTCAGAAGAAACTTCTGTGATTTTCAAAGAGATCTTAAACATACATTAATGAGATTACCTTCTCTCAGGTGGATCAACAGGACGACGGGATCTTGAAGGAGACCAGGCATATGTCACATCTTCACCATCAGAGCTGGAAAAAAATCATATGGGAGCTGAAGGAAAATGCAGGAATACATCTGAAGCACAAACGGATGAGCATAGAAGTGAAATGACTTATATTAAAGATGGAAAAACTGCTTCAATAAGAATTTCTTCAGGTCATTGGCAATATTCAGGGCTTGTGCAAGATTTTGACAAGCAGCTTCAAGAAGTTTTCAAGGACTATTCAAAGACTACAACAAACATTCTCAAGGAGCTTTAAATACCAAAAATGAGACACGCAGGAAGCTCAAAATACTGAAAACGAGACATTTCTTGGCATCTCACGAGTTGACATGTACGATCTTCAAACTTTTTTCTTAATTTCTTTTACTTATTTTTTGCATCTTTATTACTGGAAATAAAGCTAAAAGTAAACGTTCACAAATTTCAAGAAGTTTAATTTTAAAGGAAAAATTCTCATTTTCATGGAGTTTCAAGAACTCTTGAAAAGGCATTTCAAATTCCAGCACTTTTCAAGGAGTTGAAGGACCTGCACGAGCACTTAATATTTAACTGTAGATAAAAGAACCATCCTACTTTAAAGGAAAGTATTTATGGAACTTCCACAATGAATATTTGTACTTCAATCTTTACTGAAAAATTAGAAAGAAACCGTTACTCACACATCACTCATAAACGAATTTTCTAACTCGGAGTCTGTCAGTTCATATTGCTAAAACAAGAATGGTGGATTTAACTAGTGATGATAGAGACAACAGAAACTGCTAATGAAAACCAACAAATCTCAAATATAAGCTCTGGGCTTAAGAAGTTTCGTAAGCATTTTTTCTTTTAGGTTAACAGGTGACTTGTGTATGCCAAAATTTCACCATTCAATGTCCAATCAGAGAGGCTGATAACAACATTTAATGCGTAACACTTCAGAAAAGGACACAAGTAAATACAGATGCTCTATATATGCTCTAACCATGGTCATTCATTGTCCTTACTACACACACACAGAATCCCAAATGTAAGCTCTGGGATTATATTTGGGGGGTTATATTCGGAAAGATATTTGGGTTAGTTTACGAGTAGCCTATATTCGGGGGCTTTTATTCGGAGAGGGGGGCTTTCATTCAGAATCTTACAGCATTTCTTCAGAAGCATGACTGCTAATATATACGCTAGACTGAATGCTGATGCCCATATACCCAAGTAATGAAAATATACCTACCAAAACAGAGTCATTCTTCTTTAGGAGTTCGTTTACAGTTCCACGCACAAACGAGCGATTACCATTGATAGTGCTTGAATGGCGTCCAGATTCTGAAACTGGATTGTGAAACATTTTTGACCGGTGCTTTCGTTGTCCCGATGACACTGTCAAGGCAGCTCGGTATCTATCTTCATCTTCGTCACTTGAGATGGGCGAAATTACTGGAATTCTCGCTCTAGCTCGTGAAGTTTTTGACTTACTTTTAGGCGTTTTCTTCCTAGTTTTCGGTGTTGTCATTATGCTTTTCGGTGGTGTTTTATGTCGGGAGAGTACATCAGGCGAAACTTTCGGAGGTGTTCGTTTAATGTCACTTGGAAACCGATACTGTAAGAAACCTTTTCCATACGTTTGCTTGTAGGCTGCGCAGACACTGCAGTCTGGGTGGGGAATACGACAATCCGTACAAGGAAATTCTAAAATAAAAATACAAATAATTATCCAATGGGCAAAGTTCTTCAAGAAAATGAAGCTGGTAAAATACTTCTTTTGAGAAGAGAATGAAATATAATTGGAATCGGAGAACAAGAAAGAAAGAAAGGAAATTATCACAGCACGAAAAAGCGGCAACATTCTTTTCACAAACTAAAAGCTTTGCTCGTCCGACACTCATCAGAGTATGAAAACGTCGGATAGTGACCTAAAGGTTAACCGAAATATATTAGACGCATCCTATCACATGTAACCGCATCTGGAGATATATTTCGTTTACCCTATAGGTCACTATCCGACGTTTTCATAATCTGACGAGTGTTGGACGAAAAAAAAAGCTTTTAGTATGTGAAAAGAATGTTGCCGCTTTTTCGTGCTGTGGTAAAGTTCTGTAGTACCAACAGACTATAAAGAAAATTATGGAAGCTAGCTGAAGTGAACTCTACAAAATGTTTGGAATAATCACATTTGTATCAACATCAAATGATTATGCGCTCACCAGACACTGATCTTAGGATATCACTTCTAACAACAATCAATGGCCAAAAAACTTATTCATATCGTGGAGCTGAACTCGGTCGGGAAATACAAGTTAAGCAGATAGCCTCTCTGAACCTCTTCAAAGACGATCTTTGCGCAGGGGCAGATTTTATTGAATTTAACTCATTTTATTCTGCAAATTAGGGATGTGTGCTAGACAAGTATATTTACTTAGTAATTAATTCTCAGGAATTAATTATAGGGTTTATTAATTTTTGCTAAAGGTCTGGTTGAAGAACATTTTGCATGAACCTTGTTAACCCGTATAAACATCTTAAGTGAAATATATATGAAAGGATGAGTCATGTTTCATTGAAATAGCTCCATCTAGAAATACATACAATACTTCAGGGGCTCATGGCACAACCAGCAAATAAAGATCCTGTTTACACTAGAGAAAATCGGACGGCTGCGTTTGGAAAGGTTCAATTTGGAACCGACACAGCTCTATGCTTCTTGTGTAAATGCGGAACGGTCCCAAATGGTTCCGGAAATAATTGTAATCACAAAAACCAGTTTTCTTCGGTATTTGGCGCGTGATATAATAAAGCAAACAGAGGAATTATCTCTCACTTTCATATCCGTTCTCTTTTGGCTCGGTTCCATTTGGTTCTACCCGTTTACACTAGAACCAAACGGAACGGTTCCCGCGGAGCCAGGAGAGCGGATAGCAGTTCCAAATAGAACGGTTCCAACGGTTCTAGTGTAAACGCAAGGCTCATTCGTACCAATTTTGGCTTGGTTCAATTTGGCTCTACCCGTTTACACTAGAAACAAATGCAACGGTTCCCGCGGAGCCAGAAGAGTGGATAGCAGTTCCAAATGGAACGGTTCCAATGGTTCTAGT
The DNA here is from genome assembly GCA_900291935.2 of Cassiopea xamachana. Taxonomy (NCBI): domain Eukaryota; kingdom Metazoa; phylum Cnidaria; class Scyphozoa; order Rhizostomeae; family Cassiopeidae; genus Cassiopea; species Cassiopea xamachana. Next base: position 1,683,327 of record OLMO02000302.1, on the reverse strand, counting down.
GTAAACGCAAGGCTCATTCGTACCAATTTTGGCTCGGTTCCATTTGGCTCCAGTGTAAACGGGGTCAAAAATGAAAGAGAACCAAGACATTTACGAAGCAAAATACACACAATAATTTTTTTCACAAATTACACGTTTTTTATAAGAAAACCGTCATTTTGCCTGAGCTTCAATTTTCTTAAATTTTCCCGAAATTGAGCCTGAAATTTTCTTAAATTTTTCTTAACTTCTACCGAAATAAGCTGGCTAAATTGGTTTACATTTTCGTTATTAATATTGTACACTTGAATTTGAATTCCATCTACAACATTTTCAATGCAATAACGACGAAAGATCGATTTTTGGCCAATGAAACACTAAATTTTGGAAATTGAGCCTTGTGATTTTCTTAAGATTTTCCTAAGATCTTGACCATTTGAGCCTCATTTTCAACAAAAACATGTACACATCTTTTTATAAGAAAAAGTAGATATGAAAATGAGACTCAAATGGCCAAAAATCTGAAGAAAATCACAAGGCTCAATTCCCAAAGTTCAGTATTTCTGCTTGCCAAAAATCGATAGTGGCGTCATTACTAACTACATTCAAAATGTTAAAGGTGGAGTGTAGATTCGAGATACAAGACTAAAAAAGATATGGTAACCCATTTTAGTCTGTCTATACCAGTAAAAGTTAAGAAAATCCTAAGAAAATCTCTGGCTTCATTTCTGGGAAAATTAAGAAAACTGAGGCTGGACAAACAAGTGGTTTTTTTATATAAAAATGTGTATTCCTAACGGCCATGACTTTTAAATCAATGACTGCCGAATTTGATGTGAACAGCAATTCATCAAAAACACTCCTTCACGTGTGATTAAAAATAAACTTAATTTGATTTGATTGATTGCAAGACATGCTGAATAACTCATTGGCATATGGTGATCTAACTATAATTGTCTCCAAAATGCTGACAACTTTCTGCTTTGTACATCTTTTCCAATAGCAAAATGACAATATTCCTCACCAGTTCTGTCCTCTTGATTAGCTCTCTTGAATCTTGATGGGGAATCTCCAAAATCTCTTTTAGATATCAAACTTGCAGGTGCTCTCCCAACTTTGAAAGGAGGCTTACCAAATCTGTACCTTTGTCTGCTTTCCTTCCCTGGTGATACAGACCTCGATCTGATGATGTATTGTCCATTGTTTTCTGGTCTATTGAAGCATTCACAAACACAATGCTGGAACTGAATCGAGTCTCCTGTGCCTTTTCTAGGTGTCATAATAATAATCTCCTCTTCAGTTTCAGATGATGAGGATACAGGATGGGTGGGGTATTTGCTCCTAGAGGATGGGCTCTGCAAAACAATGCAATGTATTAATATCAGAGTAGCTTAGTCCAAGATAACTACATCATTGAATTGCCTCATTTGATAATTTGCAACAAAAATGTGAACATGCAAGTGAAAAAATATATTTTCTTCATTTTGGTGATGAAGAATTAAGTGCAATGTGCAAAAAATGATATTCTTCTTTCTGCAACAAGAAGCTGATGCTTTTGGTAACCATATAGTAACCAGTTACCACAGAGTTCCCAAGTATCTCTATTTGAAAATATAAACACTTTAACGAGAAAAAAAGGAGATTTTTTTAGAAAGTTATAAAGAGAATTTAGCTAGAGTATGTGAAAGTCAATAAGAAGTAAGTAGATTCAAGATGGTTTCAGTGTTACTAGCCTTTCCTTATCAACAAAACACATAAGATCAGCCCTACCAATCTAGGCTAAAAAGCGAAATTACAAAACAAAACAATCAGATTTTTCCTAAAAGAACTTTTTGCTATCCACTGGGAAGAAATTCTGTATATTGAATTTTCTTCTACAAAATAGCAGAAAAGAATATCAGAAACTATATTTCTTTGAACAAGACTTTTACAGATTTGATAAAATCTTATTTCAAAGGGCATTTTCGTTTCCTAAAAAATTTTAAGGATTTGAAGGAGACATGGGAATACCCATATCATTTGCAAAGAATTTTAAAGGGAAATCAAAGTATATGAATGAAATTTAGATATAAACTGAAAATTGATTTTGAAATAAAACATTAAGCTTAATATTTGGGCTTCAGCCTTTCAAAAAGAATACTTTAAGACAAAACAAATGCACATTGTGTAAAAAACAAGGAAAAGAAAAGCAAAGAATTGCACAGGATATTATGGCTACTAAACATTTTCCAAAAGTTATTCGCAAAATACCTTCTTGGCACTCCTGGGACTCTTTGATTGCAAGGAAAGATGTTCTTTGGAGCTTGAAGCTATTCTGGTTTCTTCAATTGTTGTTTTGGTTGAAAAAGCCAGCATAGGATTTAAGCCCTTGAGAGAAATAACATTTATTGTATAAACATATGTAAGACAGAAAAAAACACATGAAAAGCAATTGAAGGAGTCAACATTAGAAAATGCAACAATCCACAAGGATACCTTTCAAAATGACATTAAAACAGTAAAACTTTCCTGGAAAATTGCAAGAAAGAAGGTGATTATAGGATGGTGTAAAATGAGTCAGACTACTTGAAGAAAGACTAAATGCCATAAATGTGGAGAGCCCTACCTTTTCTGCAGAAAAATAAGAAGTTCTTGATAAAAGCAATTCTCGATTTACATCATCCTTTGGTGTGAAAGATGGAGCAGGGAATAAAAATTGTCTAGATGGTGCTTCAAAGTTGGCCAAAACCTTTCCACCTAAAAGCATTGCAATAACATTATTTGTAAAACAAAAAAGCCTCTTCTAAATCAACAACACAGGGCACTAAGCTAACAACATAAAAAACAAACATAAAAGAGAGTTTTAGATTGCTGCAATAACTCAGGTTCTTGAATTGGAAATAGAAGGAAAATTATTGTAATTGCTCCTCCTGTATTTGGGAGGCAAGCAAGTTACTAGAAGACATGCCCAGGGGGAAGATCTGCCTCAGCAAGCACTTTGGAGGGACAAAAGCTTTATTTTCTTATTTAAATATCCATGATAATGATTCTTTTGGGGGTAAAACCATGCAAAACTTTTCGTTTGGGGGGAATTTTCCTGTGTCCCCATGAAAGGTACATGTCTGTTGGGTGGGTATAAAACTGGTAATTCTCTTTGCTATTTAGAGGTTAGGGAATGGAATAGACAACCAAAACCAGAGAAGTTTCTAACTCACTGGTAGCAATATTTGATGAAAGGGAGGGGCTATGGGGCTTTCCAGCATTGTGAATTTATCCATCCATTAAAAATCATACCCCCTAAAACAGTGACAACCTACAAGACACATTTCTGGGGGGCACTTCCATTAACAAGAAAAGCAGCATCCATTAATTCTGACTCAGAGCCAAAAATAATACCATACAATCTGTTCAAAAATTGCTATGCTTCTTTGGTTCTCCTTGAAGCATTTTCCAAAGGGGGTATACCAATTTCCCAAAAAGATAGACACCAATTAGCCAAGAATCTACAGTTTGAAAAAACCTATAAACAAAACTGACTCACCTTGATGCTTCTCTGAATATTGTCTTAGTTCTATGCTCACAATTTCATCTAAAATAGTTGAACAACAAAACAATACCACATGTATCAATTCTAATTTTTGTGTTTTACATAAAAGAGATAATGAACTGTGACAAAATCTCCCAAAAGAAATTATACTTTTCAAAAATTATAAAGGAATTTGAAAGGATATTCTTTTACTTCTTTTATCTACTTTATCAAGTCTCAAAAAACAAATGTGAACTCTTGGGCATTAGATGTGTTATGAACTGAAGACTAACTATATTTTATATTACCTTCTAGTATTTCTAATAACTGATCCAAGTTACTTGCATTTGTGAATATCTGTAAAAAAATAAAATTTTATCACCACCAAGTTTATCATAGCAATACATAAAGAGTATATTCTCAGACCGGTGTGATGGCCCAGTGGTTAGAGCGTCTGCCTCACAATCGGAAGGTTGATGGTTCGAGCCACGGCTGAGTCATACCAAAGACTTTAAAAATGGTACTCACTGCCTTTCTCTTCTGGCGCTCGAAAAATGAGAAAGGAGTGGGGAAGTTAAACACTCAGAGCTACCAGTGGACCAGCCCCCCGCTGTAGCCTTCACTGCATTCGCAGATGCGTGGCCTAGGGCTATAGAAACGGAGATAGGCGCCGCCCTATGCGCCATTGGGCGCTGGAAGGACTTTGACTTTTGACTTAGATATTCTCAGAAACCACCTGCATATCAACAGGAAGATGATAAATAATAGATGGAAAACTACTCAACAGTATAGCTAACATGCCCAATGCTCTGCCTCATAAAGAGATCATTTTGAGACAGAGATATTAACTAAGGCCTTAGTATAATATATATTCTAGTAAACACTGAAGATTAGCAAAGACCTGGAGAAATGGAATTTGCACAATTCATGGAAATGTATACAATGAGATACAGTACCAAAAATCCTCTTGCCCCAGAGCAGCATCACAGCTCTCAAGTCTCATGCATTAGGTGTGAGGCTCATGCATTTGAGCAACTTCTCATTCTCACATGCAAAGTCAACAAATCTCATGCATTCCAAAAATTTTGCAATAGAAAAGTAGAAAAGGAATAGCCTAAAGCACCAAATCTTGTCATGTAGTCCAGAAAAGCATCCAGGAAAATGAGCCATCTTTGTTTTACATGTGTGTTACTGTTACTTAATGAATGTACAAGTCTTATTAATTTTGCATGTAAGAGTGGAAAATTGTTCAAATGAGTAAGTCTAATACCAGTTGTGTAGAAGAGGAGGACATGGCGGTGCAGCCCCCCCAAGTCTATAAACTTCTTGGGAAAAAGAGCATAGAAGAATCATTATTCTGTCGTCGAAGGCTATTTTAGATTTAGAAGCTGCTGAGAGTGTTAGTCACAAGATATATGGTATTAAAAATACATTGTTAGAATAAAATTGATGCTGATAGTCCAGCAATAACAAAAGTTCAAAGCTGGTACAATGTATTCTCAAAGCATAAATCAAAATACAAAAATTCCCTTTGTGAGCTGGGTATGGCCAGAAAGCTTCTAGGTTGTTTGATCCTAGTTTAGGACCAGATTGGAAACATTGAATAATGCGTGGGGGATTTGTTTTAAGGCATAGAAATTGTGCAGCTGCAAGTAGCTTGATAAGAATTTTGTGCGGCTGAGAGTAATGTATGCACAGCTGAGAGTAATGTTGCAAGGCTGAGAGTAATGTTGCAAGGCTGAGAGTAATGTATGTGTGGCTGAAAGTAATGTATGCATGGCTGAGAGTAATGTTGCACGGCTGAGAATAAAGAGTAATGTATAAAACTGTCCTACCTAGAAGAATTTTGTGTGGCTGAAACAATCATTTTACAAGAATTGCGCAGCTGCAATCGTGGATGACAGCTGATATGTGCGGGGAATAAATCCCCTGCTCAAGGCAAAAATTCCAGTTTGGGTTTAGGATAACAAAGTAACCAAATACTGTACAAAATTTTGAAGGAGTCATTTGCTATCTACAACAAGACAAAAATAGCTACTATTGCAAATAGGATACAAATATAACGACTTACTCTTTCAAAAGTCAGGCTTTCATGGAAATCAAATGGAAAGCTTGCAAAGACGGAATTTGTTTGCTTTGTTTGTGCTAGCAGAGAAACTGTTATGAAAACTAAATTTCTGTCTGCAAGGTGCAATGTTCCAGGGCAAGTTACCTACAAAAAACAGTCAATACTCATGTCACAATACTTTATAAATAGACAAGACGTTGAAATATGACTTAAAATTTACTGAAGCTGTAAGTAATATATCTTTGTTTGTCTGAACTTTTAAAAGTACTATATGAAAAATACTGATGGTAGCCCTTCAGTAATTGCTGATTTCAAGGAGCGTCCATAAAAGGAAAAACAGCTGCCTTGGGCCTACTCTCTTCCAAAAAACTAGAAAATAAATGGGTTCAAAAACTGGATGATAATACCTTTCTGAGCTTTAGTTTTATTCTACAGCAGAGTGCAGGACGTGGCATTTTTAGCTAAATATAGTAGGCTACTGAGTAGTACCACTGGCAAACAGGCCTAGGACTTTCGCGCTTGTTGTCAACGGACGCGCAGCCTCCTTTAAATATATGAAAGTGAGGGTTAATAGGAAAAGGAGCACCTAACGTATTGTGTCCAAGGATCGGTGAATTGGGGACACTTGCAACCATCCTGACTTATCAAGGAAGCAGAAGCAACTACTGAATCTTGGGGGATTTCTATCTCAAGCACGGCGCCACTGGGGAGGCCCCGGCCCCCCACTTCTACCCAATAAGTGACTTCAAACAGACAAATGCTTTAAAGATAACAATTCTATTGGCTTCCAGCCTCCCCAGTTTTAATCCAGTCCCTTTTCCTGTACACTAAACGTATAGCTATGTTTCATTCAATAGAGTGATAGCACAACGCACATAATTCCAGAGATATTCAGTGATTCAAAAATTCCTTCAAACACTTCACAACATATAAAACACATTGCACTCATTTCCCATGTGTCAAGCTAAAATTTTCAAAACCTGGAGATTTTAGATTTCTCCTATTGAAAAACGGGGATATTTGATCGAAAACAGGGAGATCACAGAAATTTGGAAAGGACATAAATACACCTAATAAAGTGTTGTGCTCGGCAAGCAGTTAATGACAAAAATGATCATGAGAAGTCTTTTCACAACAACTTTTAGTATAGTTTTGCTAATCATTAAGCATCAACAATTTTATCATGTGGCAAATTCAGTTTCACAATCATACGAAACGTATAAAGTGAAACAACTTTTTTTAAGTACATAGCACAAAATCAAACGAGATGTCAGCAAATCAATGAAATAGCAGCGGGAGTTCTATAGATTTCTGGAAAATGACGTCTTCAAAACCGGGAGACAATTATAAAATCCAGGAGACCGGGGTAAGGCAGCCAAAACAGGGAGAGCTGACAGGTCGCTACAGGTACAGCTCTAGTAAATGAAAAAAGATAACAAAGTGATGATACAATTATTATGAAGCTTCAATTTTAGTAGAATAGTAAAAACTCCATCTATACACTAGCGCCATATAACATAAATAAATTATTGTATACATATATATATATATATATATATATATATATATATATATATATATATAT
>OLMO02000302.1:1655052-1665631 GCA_900291935.2 Cassiopea xamachana | reverse complement strand
TGGGAAGGAGGATAGAGAAAGAAGAGAAAAACAAACACGAAGCAAAATGAAATTCCTGTCTTCTAAGTTCTAAAAATGGCAAATAATGACGAACAAGTTGAAAATAAAACGGACCGTGAATCGTTATTGGAAAAAAGAAAGCAATACCTTTGGAAGATCCTTCTATCTTTTCCTTCAATTGCTGCCAGGTCATTCTGAAATGGTTTTTTACATCTGCAAAAAATAAAGCAGGATTTGATTATTTGGATTTATTATAATTTTTGGATAAATTGAAATAACCAAAACAGCTAATTATGGAAGATAGTTTTAGGAAAAATGAAATCTTGTGTGGAGAAATCAAATATGTATGATTGCTCCTACGATTCCTGATTAAATGACGATGTTTTTGATGATTATGCTAATGATGGTGATGATAATGATGATAGCTAGCCTTGATACCCTGTGGTGAACGCACACATAGAGAGACAACTGTGCCTAAGTTGATAGTGGTACTATACAAAGAGTTACAGAATCAGGGCAAATGTCAATGACTTGTGACCAACTGTCCTACCAGGTCCTTTCAGTAAACTGCATGCTTCGTGGTTCATATTGCAATTCGACCTACAAGGTTCGTGCTGTGGCGAGTGGATGAAATTTGAGGAGTTTTTAAGGATCAAGAAATCATTTCTATGGAGTACTTCTTGTGTGATTCCATGAGAAAAAGCAAATCAGTTCCTAAAGAAATCTCCCGCTGAAAATGTTTTAATTCAAGAATTGGTTACAAATAAGGAGTTTACTCTACAATGCACGTTTAAGAAGTTTATAAGCACCCTTATAAAGGTAAACTACATCTAAGGAGTTTCTAAACAGTAGCATGAACCCTGGACTAGTAACTGTTGGGGAACATTAGGTTGAGCGTATGGTTGATTCAGTCACGTCTGTTGAACAAATAGCGGGCAATCAACTAGCCATTGAGTTAGTCCCAGGCTCCATGTGGGGCACAACAGGAAAATGAACATTATGAGGTTTCTATTAAAGCTGAATGACGTAATCATAGTACCTTCTCCAACCACGTGAAATGGCATATGGAAATGTCCGTTGGCTATTGTCGGTATATTGGCGTCTGAAAATTTGTCCTGAGAAATAATGAAAGGATTTCATTGAAAATAACAGTAATTAATAAACAATAATTGTTTGCTAAGTTAGGTGAATTTAATACGAAGATAGACAACTTAATTCCATTAAGTACAAAGTGTGTTGTGTTTTCCTTGCTGTTGGAGAATCAAAGGTTATGTCTTGAAGTGTAAATGGAAGTTTACAAGAATCTGTCACAGCCATCAGTCATTATTTTCACGCTATCAATAATGCGTTCTTTTTCGCAAAGCCTGTTTATTACTTAAAAGCGAGACATCAGATAGTATATCAAAGGCGCATTGTAAAATTACTGACATATTGGTACAATCTCATTAAAGAAAGGAAGAAAACAAGCTGCTACAGAAAAACTTTTGGAGAGTAAATTCTAATTTCCAAGCCCCCTTCCACAATAAGCATGGGCAAAGTACACTCCCCTGGGAAAATACTACTGTTGTTCAACTTCCAGGGCAAGGTTCAACTTACATCAAATTCATCATCATTTTCATCTTTCTTTTCGTTTACAAGAGACACCAGCTCTCTTTGTACGTCTGCTAAATATTCTCTAAGAANAGGCCTATTTCCATCGTTAGCTCCTAAGAGAAAGAAGTAATGTGAAATTGCAGGAAAATATAGAGATACAACATGGTTTTTATAAAGGAACATAAAATTTTCTGATTTAGGATAACACGATAGAATGTAACAGTGACAGACATACGTCACATATACACAGAACAGATGTCACAGATATACGAAAGAGGAAATGCAACATTCAAAAGGTTTTGACAAACAATGATATATTTAAAATAGAAATAAGCTGTAAAAATAGAGTACCTTGTGCTTTTCCTCGTAATTTGAAATAATCAGACGATACATCTCTTCCTCCTGTCTAACAAATCAATTTGCAAAATAATTTATAATTTGGAAATTTATGACTGACAACAAAACATAGCATGACAGAGGAAAACAGAAGTGACTACAAGACAAAAAGATAGGTATTTAGGTATACTGAGAAGAAAAACCTAAGAAAAATATCAAGTTAATTACTCTTTTTTCTACTCTTTTTTAATTACTCTCTGGTACCGAATAGTAGGGGGCTCCGATTGCAGATTTTGAAAATTTCACACCCATTTCCATTTATTAAACACCCCCAACTAAGCAATCCATTTATTAAACACCCATTTTACTAACCTAAAGATTTCGAAGTTTTAGAAAGGATAAGTACGTAAAACACATTGACTTTGTGAACAAAAACCAATAATAACAACTAAAGAAATAAAAATCTATTTACCTTTTAATTACACAATGTTAACAACTAATTGCAATGGTTTTAAAATATTTGGGTCCCCATACTGCCAATTGAGCACTGACTCCCCCAAGTATTAACAACCCCCTAATTTATCCATTTTTAGCAAAAATACTAACCCTCCTCCTTATTATACCCCCCTCCTATTTGGAACCAAAGAGTACATAAAACTGATACAAAACATACTTTCCACCAGCTTTCCATAACTTTCTCTTTCCATCGGTTCTTTGTATGCTGTTTATAATCTCCATACCCAATCGTTTTTCGTGGCTTTTGTCCGTCAACAACTTGAAAAAGAAACTATCAGATAAGCACAAAGATTCTTGAATTATCTCCATGCCAGCTAGGCAAATATTTCAATCAAAGTTGTGCCAATACTACAATAATCTGAGTAGAATTTACTGGTTGAATATGATACAGAAACGGAAAAAGCAATACAAATTCACAGGGAAGGTACAATCAACAATGAAACTAAAATGAACGTAAAGACAAGAAATGAAAATGAGAGGGCGAAGCATTCGATTGAGGTTATATACGTTTTTTTATAAGAAACATGTCTATAAGAATCATGAGGCTGAAATTAGGAAAAAATTAAGAAATATGTAGGAAATATAGGCAGGCTGAGTTTCAAAGAATAACTTGCAAAAACTCTTTAACTAGTAAAGTTTTTATCCAACTATCAAGAAAATAGAATGAACATCCATTACATGCCTTACAAAACCTGAACATCCTTTTTCTTGCATCACAATTGCCTAATCTGGGTTGGTAGTGTCAGTGGAAGTATTTAAATTTAAGAAACATTTAAGAAAAATTTAAGGCTGGATTTTTTTATATGCAAATATTCAAAAGTATAAACAACAATATCATAGGACTATACGAACACAAAGAGCTTTACCATACTACAAGGACGATACCACAGAGTGCAAGATGTCATGACAACTCTGCAGGCTGGATTTGACGACATATTAAGAAACATTCAAGATGAAGCCAGAGAGTGTGTTTATTACAGGCCTCCCAGTGCTCCATTTCATTTTTTATTTAGGAATTTAGGAGATATTTTGCTAAAATTTAGAACTTTTTTAGGACTATGGGTAAATCATGAAAAAATGGAGAGAAAGTTAAAGTAAACAAAAAGTGACAGATCTTAAAATCTTACCTGATTTAGCCTTTCCTTCAACTTCAACATTTCTTTCTCTTTTCTTTTTGATTCATGAATATACTGTTTTTGTTTATGTTGCATATCACTTTTCATTTTCTTCATCTGAAACCGAATAAAGGATATATATGATTAAAATTTTAAATCTGTAAGATATAAAACTGAACTACATAACATAAACTTACTAATGAAGAAGGCCTTGGTAAAAGGAAGAAAACTCTTTCAACCTACATCTTCACGCTCCATTTTCCGTTCATTCTGCAGTAACTTAAATTGGTCTGCTAGTCTCTTCTCTCGCATTTGTGTCACGCAGATTTCCCGTTTCGCGGCCTCCAGCTCTTCCTAGAAAGAGTGAAGATAGATCTTGTAAGGACACAAAGTGTCAGTACCTTCCAAACGATAAAAATCAAGCCAATATGGAGAAGCAATTAGCAAATGTGTGGTGGCTGCGTAAGTATGCTGTGCTAAAGACTGGTACCTAATGACGTCAAAAATAACTTAGCAAAAGGCAGTAGCTTTGCATGTGTCAAATGATTACTGCGCAAACATGAACCGAAAAACATTCAGGGAGACCAGAGGTTTTTTCGGATGGAACTACCTGACTTTTCGCTGACTTCCATGACTAACTTGGGAAACATCCATAACATTCTTACCATATACCAATGCAATATCTAAAGAAGGCATCAAATTTTCCTATCAAACAAATACAGTTAAAAAGAATGCAGTTTGCAAAATTTCCTAATTTTTTCCACACTTGTATTACATTCTCTGATCTTCCCCTAAATTCTCTAATTGCTGGTGACCATTATATCACAACCTAGTTTTTTATTTAAACAAATTTCTGTTACGACGAGACATAGCGCAGACATTGAACCTAACAATCCAGTATATATCCTTATCCTTCCATTTTCTAGCGCTATTTTCACGGACATTGCTCTCAGGAAATCAAGAATATTATTCCTGACCCAGTGAGGCGTGTTCGAACCACCAGAAGCTCTACCCATTCACACCCTTTCCAAGTTACACTACCTAATCCACGAACTCTAGCTCACAAATCAGCTGTCATTCCAAGAACTTCTCAACTGCGGAGCTGATTGCCACCCACTACTTTCCCTGAATCGTACAATTTGTCATCTTTTAAATCTAACATCAAAAAACTTGATCCTGTCTCCCTTTCTACTTACACTTCTCCCATTTTCTCAGTTTTTCCTTTGTCGGGACTTTGTTATAGGCCTTACGGCCTTTCCCCGACATAACTGACCAAAAACAACAAAATATCTTCACAATATCGGGTAGAATTTAACCCTTTCAGAGCAAAAGCACTTGCAAAACCTTAATGACTTTGACTATAAAGCGATACAACTGAGCTGTTTCACATTAAAAGAATCTTGAGCTAAGCTCATTGAAAATGCAAGATCAAAGGGAAAGAATATCTACAAATATTACCTTCAGTCTGTTCTGAGATTGAATCAAAGCTTCATTGTCACTATCAGAGCGTATTTGCCTAAAATCCAAACAGAGATTCTACTTAATTAAACAATCAAGGAAATAAAGCTCTCATTAAGTCAGCTGAAATAACAACGCATTTTGAAGTAGTAGAACCACATATGTAAGCTCAAAAAAGGCCCCTGGAAAACCTTTTCAATCGTCCTAAACAGAAGTGACAGAATAAATAAAACGTCTTACTTAGCTTCGAGATCATCTCTAGCTCGTATTTGTTGCTTCTGTGATTTGAGTAATTCGTATGTCCCATTTATCAAATGAGAAAGATCAAATCTTGCTTCTGCTTCACGGCCGGCTACGACATTCCTCGGAAACAAAGTTTGGAAGCCCAAAGCGAGAAATTCCTAAAAAGGGAAAGAGAAGACATATTTAAATGAACACAAAAACCCCTATATCTCGGTTGTTTCCCATTCCAAGGGGTGACAAAGAGATATGAATCATTTCATTATTTCTAGATTAAATCTTATCACTCTTAGATTCATTACCTTATTGAATGTTTCAGCTCATGGCCTTACGCACTTTTTTCATGAGAATACTTAATTTTTGCTGAACCTCAATAGTCTTGAATTTTTTCGGTTTCCAGCCTTAGAATATTCTTAAATTATTCTTAAATATATTAAATATCGAGCTACGCCCGAAAATCAAAGTATTATATCAAAATCTTTATTTTTGTCTTACTTTATCATAAATCAAAATAAAAGTTGAGCAGGATAACAAATATTGCATCGATATTGAAAAAGTTTATCTACAAACAGTACCATTACTCGAATACACACAAATTCTAAGTCCTGGTGCAGCTTGACCTTTTTATTCTGAAATTATTCTTAAATTTCAGCGATTCTGAGACCTAGATATTCTCATGTGTGCTACATAAAACACGATACCAAATCAAAATAAACGGCAGTGGAGAATTGATAAGAATTCCACCTGAAATTAGTTTCTTTAATCTGACGTGTTTATGTTCAGCAATTGCTTCATAACGAAAGGACAAATAAAAAATATTATTTTGAAATGAAGTCAGATGTATTTCATAGGAAAGGAAGAGGCAAGGATGAAAGACTAAAACTGAAAAACTGAGATAAAGAAGACATTAAAGGCAAAGCAGGGTTATTTTATTTCACATCTATTTTATTCAAACAAATACACACACGACATTCTAATTTGCGCCATAACAGAAAAGAGCTCTTCTATATTAAACGAGATTATTGTTCTCGTGAATAGCAATCAAGGTATTCCTGCACACAATAACAATCAAAGACAAAACACTTCCATTTAAACTATAAGCTGATTATCTTCCCTTTTAACGTTGCCAAAATTTACGATTCAAATGTCAAAAGTTCTGTGAAACATGCAAACTGTCATGTTCATCATTATCATAATAATCATCACCCTAATCAACAAAATCATAATCACTATCACTGTCATTCTTCATCAGTTTCCATTTCATGGTAGAGATAAACAGTCTAATGCTAATCATAGTCTAGTGACCAATATCTAGTCCCATAAGAAATATCAAGACTCAATTTAATGTACAAGATAGGCCCATTAATTCAAATAATTGAAGATTTCTTTTCTATTGAAAATCACAACAAAAAGGCTTAACAAGAGATCCTTTTGAGCACCTAGTATCAATATAAGGTTCTTGCTGAGGCATTTTATTCAGGACAAACACAGCTGTTCAAACAATAATACCAATCAGAAAAGAGCAGACAGTCTCAAGTGACATCAATCATCAAATTCAAAAAACCTGATATAATTAGCAATGGCAGATCAAGAAAATTTTGGGATTTATCTTCTGTTAATATGAAAGACTTTAACTTGTTATTCCTGTCATCCAAATAACAACTACATGTTTTTTATCAGAAAGTTTTTTTCACCCAGTATTGAAATTTTCTTGACTCTTTCACAATTTAAGTATCAGAACTTTCTTAAGACTCTCATAGCAAAAATTTTTGAGCTCCAATGTCTTGTGCATACACATCAATAGAAAGTGAAAATGCTCCATGTACACTTGAAATGATGATATATCTTAGTAAATAACAGCAGTTAAACTGTTAGTGGGTAGCTGACATCACATGCATAACATTTTGTACATAGTTAAATTGAATTTCAATTACATAAACACTAAAAAGCTTTCTTAAGTCTCAAAAATCAAGTACTTAACTTACTAACTATTTGAGCAGCTGAGTATGACTTTATTACAAACAGCCTTCTTATAAAAATGTGTATCATGGATTACCTGGCACATTCTCCTCATACAGAAGGTGTTTGGAACTACAACTCCAAAGCCCCCTGACTGTAGCCTGTTCTCATTATTATCCTTGCCCACCTTTGGAATATGATCTTTAGCTAACAATCTACACAATAATTAAACAAGCAGAAAGGATATGTCTTCAATTCCTAGACATATCATCTGGCATCAATACATATATTTCTCACACTTATTAGAAGAAAGTAAAGGTTACCAGCAGTAAATTCTTAAGTAATTCAAAATGTATGTTAAAACATACTGGGCTTTTCAAAACATGTCTTCTTTTAACTCAGAATATAGGCTGCAGATTACTGAGAAAAAATTGATTTGACAATATTGAGAAAATACTGTGTTTAGTTTCTTGGTCGAAAATGACTTCTAGACAAAAAATATCTTAAATATCAAGAGCACTATCTTTTGTAAAAGAAGCAGCATCTTTCAAATTTCATAAAATATACAGCTGAATTTCTCTTTGCCAAGGAAGGTTTCCTCAGCATTGCTAAAAACATCTTCAGCCCAAAATTACAAAGGTGATATCAGTGGCTATGTTGTGTTTCAAATTTTCTCCTATGAATCTTCCAGCCCACAATTCAGTATTTTATTGCCCAACTATCTTTAAAAGTTGCAAATAAATAAAGATATGGCAGTGGGAAGGCTTAGTTTTGACAATTTCTTAGAAATGTGGTTTCATAAACCAGTGACATTGTAATCCCAATACATAAAAAATTGATACACTACCTAGTTTTGCATATAGTTGCTAGCAATTATCCAGTACTCATGCTAGGAAAAATGACCAGCAACAATATGATACCAAAAACCCATAAATTAGTATATTTGCTTTTCAATTGTGCAGTTGCTGGGATGAGCAAAAGATCTCTTGAAAACATGTAAGGCTGTAACGGGTGCTCCTTTCTTTCATATGTCAACAGGTAGCAATATGGTAATGAATAAGCTTTTTACGAATCGAAAGAGTCATTTTATCAACATGAAAAATAGCGGGGTGATCATTTCACACTATAATGCAACTGGAACTAATTATAACAAAGATTCCTGCTAAGCTTCCTTTTTGCGTCATCCCTTGGCCGTTTCCACAGCTACCCTAATGATTATCACGAGTAAATAAACGTATCTGTCTGTAATACTTGCAACTTGATCACCAACTTATAGCCACTGAACTACAAAAATACAGACACTTCGCTAACGGCCAGAACAGAACCAACAATTATATATAAAAAATTATCGGGGGTTGTAATTTCACCCACTGCAACCCTTTGCGTAACAAAATGTACGCACACTCTGCACCTTTTTGAAAGTGCTCCTGCTTTCTCTGATATAAGGGATAGTTCTCTGACATCATTACCAAATTTTAAAATAATGTATGAAGGCAAATCTCATTTGGAAAAGTGATCTGGCAAAGCACGAGCTTGGGGCAGTACATGGACACAGTTACAGGCTCAACACCTTTTGCAACAAACGTAATGACAGGAAGTCATAGCACTTTTACCTGATTCAGGAATCGCAGCCTGCTATCAATATTTGCTCTTGTGCAAAATTGCTCATCCTGTCCTCTCGCAAATGGTGGTGTTGTGAATATATCCATACCATTTTGATCGGTGAAACTATTTAATTCATCATCCCGTTGGAACATCGTGTCAACAATGGGCCTAGGCATATTGGACGCATACTTCGATGATTTCTGGGTGGTGATGAACGCTGACAGATCCCAGTCTGTATCTGTGGTGTTTGAGTTGTAGTCCATGATAATTCACACTATTTCTAAATAATGCTCTGTTAAATACAGTTTATAACAGCTTGCTGATTGTGTATATTTTCACGTCAAGATTAATTTATAAGCAAATGCAAACTTAAGCGCGCTAGTGGAAACATTAGGCACCAGGCTCCTAATGACTTATATTGATTCATAAATATTACATTTGTTCATTTATAACCTGCAATAGGTTGTACACATTATTTGACCACAATACACTGCGTAGCAAAGACTTAAAAAAACGTCTTATTTACACAGTAGGTTTAGCAATAGTTTCACGCCTTGCAGTCTATATGCATTTGATGACAAGGAAAGTTCGTAGGTTCTTAAATAAACCATGAAAGAAAATTCTATAGAAATAACCAAAGTCCATGAATAATAGGAGTAAAGAAAAATACGTAATTCATGCCTTTGCCTGTGGAAAATGACAATCACAGCCTATATTGAGCAACAATATAACAAAGATGGGTATGCCTTTTCCCCAAAAGTCTAATTTGAAATGATTTACTGCTCATTAACTACTTTTGGAATTTCCTTTTAGGAAACCGAGACAATCTGCTCTTAATAAAGTTTTCTTTACCTAAGAATTGATAGTTTCTCCGCTGGAATTACATAATCAATCCCGTGTATATTTGTTTACCCGACAGGAAATACGTTTTACATGAAGTTAAAAGATAACAGAATGCGAGCGCAAACAATTTCAATCCAAGCTCATTAGGGTGAGCTTCGTTACCTTCAATCGTTTAAGTTTTGACAGTCTTTTAGCAAAATATGTCATATAGTTTTATCAAATAGGGAGTCATTCACAAAGAAAGTCCACCCTCAAGGGAGAGGGAGGTCTGGTGAAATAGGACAATCTTGGACATAAGGGGAGCAGGCCCTTAGTTATGGGGTGGCAAATGCCACCCATGAGCAACAAGATGCCAGCTTTGTGCCACCCCTGGCAACTTTTTTGCAATTTGTTATGGTTACTTTATGCTTTTAGCTAAGAAGACATCTCCTCAACCTTGGTGGTTGTGACATGCTAGAAAGTTCAATCTTTTCCTGCACACACATTATCCATTTGATTGTGAGAGCATAAAGAGTGAAACAACTTCTCAGACTTTATGTCACGCGATGCTTTCAGAACATTTTGCCACCCCTGAAACACAGGCCTGGCTACGGGCTTGAAGAGGAGGGGGTTCTAGCAAAACTGTTGTAGGAGATCTCAGAATTGTAAAGAAACATATTTATATTCAACTCTTATACTCAAATTTAAAATGATGCCCGCTTCAACGCGGGCAAATACCCCCCCCCCCCAAGTTACCCACAAATTACTCAAATGGGAATTTGGTTTGTTCAAACAAGTAAACATCTGGATAGTTGCCGACCAATTTTTCAATTGTGAAGCCATAGCTTGAAGCACGGTATTCATCTATGCATCTTTCTCATAGCTAATAGAGCGGTTGCAATAAACTTTCGCTAGCCTCGATATGATTAGTGCCG
>OLMO02000302.1:1635417-1649527 GCA_900291935.2 Cassiopea xamachana | reverse complement strand
TAGATAGATAGATAGATTGATAGATAGATTGATAGATAGATAGATAGATAGATAGATAGATAGATAGATAGATAGTTAGATAGATAGATAGATAGATAGATAGATAGATAGATAGATAGATAGATAGATAGATAGATAGATAGATAGATAGATAGATAGATACAAAGATACAGAGGTAGGTAGATAGAAAGATATTTTGGGAGAAATGACTAGCAACATATAAAAGATGATTATAAATATAATACTAACTCGAATCAGATGATGACCAATCTTCTGATGAAGAAGATGCTGATTCAGAATATCTTCTTTTTCTATCAAAAGAGACAAGTGACAATGAAATAACAAAGTGATGAAATGATAAGTGACAAAGAGCTGATGAAAATAAAAGTGAAGTAGGAACATAGGTGGTTAACATTGACATGCAAACATAATATCTACCACATTTAAACTAGCTCCACACACAATTACAATCCAAGCTTTTGGCATGCTGTCATCAGGTGCATACACCAAGAGGTATGTCCTGGATTGTAGGCATTAAAACATACCTAGATTTTCTTGAACTGCTTCTCTTTTTACTTTTGTGCTTTTGGTCTTGATCATCTAAAACAATAACAAAATACAGTATACTCCGAATATTCCAGACAAATCAGTAGCTGGGGTAAAATATGGCTAAAGTGGAAATCCGGATAAACAGGAGGGTCAATTTTATAACATAAAATGGAGTAGGGGTTGAAATAATGCAAGTGCAGCTTGAACCAATCATACTGAGAAATTTGCTATGAATTCAAGTAATATCTTCAAAATGCTTTTGCTAATTGCTATAAACTGAGTTGAAACAAGGGAAGTGTAAATTAAGAAATAATATTTCACACAAAACAAATGCCAGTTAGTGAAATAGTTAAGCTGATGATGAGATGCTTTTCAAAACATTCTCAAGTTTACGTCTAAAATAGAAGTGCTGAATTAAATCAGAATGATAGTGTGGATATGTCTTAATTTCTGGTATGTCAAATTAAAGATCTGAAAACATGTACAACATTTTTTGTCGTGGCCCTTCTGCTACGGTTTCCAAGAAATATTTCTAGTTTTTGTTGTTATTTATCTGCAAAATTGTACGCATGTGGAATTCTAAAAGTAATAACTGAACAGAACAAGATTCCCATTAGGCTGATCTCATTTATCAGTATGAAACATATAGATAAACCAGCCATGAAATTTAGATTATCAGCCTGATTGAGCCTCATATCAGCCTGATTTAATCAGTTATCAGCCTGATTTAAATGAGAATTTTTGAAGACCAATATAAGCAAGAATGCAAAAGCAAATAATCACTTGTCATCTGATGTAGAATCAGCTAATAAATACAAGTGCGAGAGTGAGTAGCTAGGTGAAGTTCATGAGACAGCGAAGAGGTTGCATGCAAAAGAATCAAGGTAGCAAAGCAGCATGAAAAATAACTATCTGACTGCAAAAGAAAAATATAATATTAAATTTTGTATTCACTTTTTCTACTTTCCTGCTTCTGCCTGTCTCTGTTTGATCCTCTTCTCAAAAGAAGGTCATCATCACTTGTTTCACTTGAGGTGCTACCAACATCTACAATTACTTCTTGTTGTGGATTCGTTCTTAAAGTATTGAAACATTCATATGTTAGATGGCCAGCTGAAATAGCAGATTGAAAGTCAATTTTATAACTGGAATCTCTTTGATCCTTCATGTGTGCATCATAGTGTAGAGATAAAGTTAAAGGTAGGAATCAATAAACTTTCAAACTTAGGAGAAGTGCTTGCTATAGTCCTACTCTTAAGGTATTTTCTTGAAAATGCAGAAGGTGCTCTTTTAGCTGTTTTTCCTTTGTTAACTGATCAGATATCTTCTAAATATCTTACTATGTGGGAGGATATTCAGAAAGGCAGGGCAAACAATCTCTTTTCTTACCATCTTCATCTCCCAGTACTTACATCAGGTTTTCAATTACAGTGTAGTGGACAACAAGCAGGGTAGGACTTTCAATAGAAGGTGGCTACAGGCAATTTATTGCCAGCTACTTCTGTTTAAACTGCCATCTACTTGAAATGATGTAAAAAAAGTACACATAATGGGTGGCCCTCCTTGGGACACAGCTGCCTACTATTCATGATTAGCTGCTTAACCTAAATATTACTGAAAGCTCTGTAGGCATGAATCTTTAGCTCAAAGAATGCCTTGAACTTGTCATCTTTTGCAAAATAGATCAGTGTCAGAACTAATATGCTACTAGCCCATGTAGCAAAAAGTAATGCTATCAAACTTATAAGGCAAAATGGATCCTAATCATGGAGTGCATAATGCACAATTTAAAGCCCAACATCATCATGTCTGTTCATTGAGCATTCTAAGTAATTTTTACATTCCAATGGAAATTAGTTGAACCCTCTCCCCATCCAGCAAAGTGAATAAGGAAATTTTATACTTACAGTATCCACATTTCTTACAACCAATTCTATTTGCATCTGTTTTATTTGTCAATCTCTTGATCAGTCCTTGAAAAAGATAGAGAAAATAAACCTAGGAGCTTAAGTAAACCTTTCTGTATTACACATGGATATCTAACATTTTTTAAATGCACTTTCTTTCCTTAACATGCCAGATTTGACATGTAACAGGGAGTACAACTATCACAAATATGCTGCAAGATGTGACAAAAATGTAACAAAAACTTGAAAAGTGACTACCAGTACCTAGCAGTAAAAATGTCCTAGAAAAATAAGTTTTGTTTTCTTAAAGCATAAGGCTGAAACAATCAAAAAATAGCATGTGGAAAACAAAGTTAAGCAAGCTGCAAAAGACAAATTGTTCAAATGTGATGCATTTTTTGCACATTTGAAAACTTGGTCTTCTCATACATGCCAACAGTCCTGCAGATTGTGTGAGTCTCCAGCTTTTTTCAATTTAGAGTAACCTCCTGCATCCAATGATAAAATCGCAGAAAATCTCCCACAATTTACCTTGATATCATTGAGAGGGTTTCTAATATGTAATCTTAAGGGCATTTTGATGTTTTTGATTATGCTTGTTGTAGAGAGAGATTCACTTTGAGTGAAGCACAATTGTGCAATGAGTCACAGAATAAAGACAATAAGAATAAGAGTCACAGTTCCATTATTGACCTTTCTAATTAAGACAATTCCATATTAATTAAGACATTTTCAAATAATTCCAGTTAAGACTTCATAATAATATGGAAATGTCTTAATTGAAAAGGTCAATTATGGAACCACGACTCTTATTCTTGTTGTCTTTAATCTGTGATTCATTATGCTTGTTGCCAGTGAAACATGCAAACATATATTTATTATCTAATAATGCAGGTTAGTGTCAAGCTGACTCACGTGGACTTGCAAAATAAGGTTTAGAAAAGTACTAATAATATTTCCCTAATAGTTTGATCATGTGTAAGGTTTAGAAATCTAGTCAATGCATCAAGACGTATAGGAAGGTATTAGGAGCATTTTTTGTTGTTACTGTTCCTTTGCTAAATACTACTTTTTGAGATTATTGTATTCCTTGGTCAAGAGTTCTTTTGAAAGCTTTTTTGTTCCTAACATTCTTTATATCTGTTGCTGCACTGCTCTAAACAAAAGTATTTCTGTAGCTTAGTGTGCTTCTTTCACCTTTGTATTCAACCTCCTATTCTGTAACTTTGTTTTGTTTGTGACTATGTGAATAGGATCTCTCCCTCTTGTTTTCATTCTTTTTTTAATTTAGTTGGATCTGTTCATCAATATAGTACATGAAAAGTCACAAAACATGATACCTTTCTAACCCAAAAAAATACCTTGCAGTATGGTATTAGGTCAGAGCATTTGTTTTGAGCTTAAGTCTGGAATGACATTCCTGTAGATGTAAAAACATCACCCTCTGCTAATAGTTTTCAACAAAAACTCAAAGCCTTCCTCTTTCAAAACCACTACAAAAAGTTGTTAATACAAATTGTGATTTAGAAAGTCACTATCTTCCCATAGTATCTGTTTTCCTTAAAGAAATCAAATGAGAAATTTTGAATGAAGGGCGGCTCTCTCCTTGATTAGTTTAACTACTGAGAGAGCTCCTCCTTTAAGTAATTCCCTACATACAATTTATCATGTTCTTTGTTTTGTGTCTATATATTTTATCTATTTTTTGTTGATGTATTAATTTTGTATGTAATATTGTGCTGTAGGCATGTATTGGCTACTTATATTGTAAGTATGTATTGTATTAGTATTTAGTTTTTTAATTATTAATTGTTATTATTTTGAATAAATTGTATGTAGAGGAATTTAAATATGAGAACTGTACTGCAGATCCTTTCTTTCTAAAGAAAGGGGCTGACTCTTTTTTTTAAATGCCCCCTACTTTGTAACCATCTGCTCCCTTTCCTAGTTTATGTACCTTGGCCACATTCTTTCTGCCAGTGCCTAATTTAGGGCGGTCTTGGTCACTAATAATGGTCATGGAAATGTAAATAGTGCTCTTGGGCAGAAAAATAAGTAGGGAGGAATGGAACAAGTTGATAAGTGTGAATAAGGACACATTCTTATTCACAAGAGACCTTCAATTAGTTTCTTGTCCAAAAAACTAACAGAGTCTACCAAAGTCCATTTTCTTCAACAAAAATGTGCTAGATGAATATGGTTTGAAGGCTTTTCCTATGCTCTCCAACAGCCTGAAGGACATGCTCAGTAAAATTTTTGACCTCCTTTTTCTCTTTTCCTCAGAGTTTTCAGATTGTTTTTCCTCTACATTTCACCTGTTCATGTGTATAATGTATGACTTGGCCACACCATTTTTTTATTCACTCTGTTACTGTATAGCACAAATACAGAATTGTGGGAATGATATCCAGAATAGAGTCAACATAATACAATGCACCCTGTGGCTTCTAGTAACTGTGGCATTCAAAAACCATGCTAAATTGGCACTGATTCCAGCTCACTTTTGCAGAAAATTTGTGCCATTAAGCTTTAAGCCTAGTGTCCTTACCATCATTGTACCCTTTACACACTGGAATTCAATCTTTTGAACAGGGTTTATGATAGTTTTCCCCACATGGCAAGCAATAAATTGTATGATCATATTGTACGAAATCCTTTCTAAAGCTTCAAATGGTAGAAAAGTAATTTTGCGCTAGGTATGGAACATTTTTTTAATTTTTGCCAGTTGTATTTTCCAGTTCAGTTGTTTTCTATGGACAACCTAATCCTTAACATTATTAGTACATTAGCTGTCGATCTATAAGGTCCTCTAGCCACATCTCAAAAATCATGCTATGGGATTCAAAGCTTGCATAATTGTTCTTCTTCTACAACCTGAAACTACTGAAGTAATTCATCCCTTCTTCATTTTCTGCCCAGAAGTATGCAGTTTTACATACAGGCTATCAATAGACAAAAAAATAGGAGTAACTTTGCTCTTCACTGCCTCCGCTCTTCAGAACGTAGCCCTCCAACCCCCCCCCACCCCTACTCAAAGAATAGCTTAGTTGAGAACATACAGAAAAAGATAGCAATAATGACATACAAATGCTTGAACGATCTCACTCCAGTGTACCTCAAGCAATTTTTCAAGTATTCAGCTGATGTGCATGGATGCAACACAAGAACAGCAAAAGGAAAAAAGTTACATGTCCCACAGAAAAACAACACCTGGCAAACTAGAACATTCAAAGCAAGGCCCATTGAAATATGGAATGCTTTACCAGCATCAACAACAAAGCAGAACAGTTTGCTACTTTTCAAAACAACACTCTAATTAGACTTTTATGTCCATGGTTTTTAATCCATATTTATTGTTATTGGTGGTTCTTACATATTTATTGTTATTAGTGGTTATTTATCTTGTTATTAGTATTTTAATTAACAACCAATTTTTATTTATAGTGGGCCCTGTTGTAAAGAATTGAACTTTAGCTCGATTAGTACAGGCTACCCACTTTAAACATTAGCTATTATTATTATTATTATTATTATTATTAGTATGTCATCCTTCCAAAGCTCCCTCAGTGGCGTATGAGAATGTTGGCATGTATGTAGACTATAAGAGAACAGATCTAGGAAGCTTATACTTTAGAAATTATAGTAGCAGTACTTAGCACGCTTTCTTACCATCATACTCTGCATCATTAGTACTATACATTATTCCTTTGCTCTATCTTTTTATAGTTTATTCCACATAGCAAATTTGTTGCTAAATCCAAAATGGCGCACTAAAGCTAGCCTCATTTTCGAATTACATTGAAAGTAGCAATCATAGCCAAGGCGGAGGAGCAGTCTGTCTCGTTGCTATAACAACCTTTTCTCAATTTCCATCCAATGTTTACACTGATAAGTAGTTTACGATTAACTAATGCCTAACCCGTGGTAAGTATATATTGACATTCGAACACCTGTATAGTATATTGCTCTTTGTATATTTACGTGCTCTCTTAAACGCACCTAATTGCTATCCCTAATATCCGTAATATTGGCAGTAATGCAATAGGATTCATTATTCATAAATACTGCGGTTTCTACAAGGTTGCCATGTTAAAACTTGAAGTTTTAAAAAATAATCCTTGTGAGATTTCACGAGCTCAGCTAGTGAACAATGAAGTGGGAGGTCCAGAGTTAGGGGCAGAATAAGTCGGAATTTCGGTGGATCTGGAGGGCTCAAATGGATTACAAATAGGCCACTCAGAATGCTTAAATACCTGTTTATTTCACATTTAGAAGTTTGACAATGATCAATAGTAGTGTGATATCAATTGATGTGAATAAGTAGTCGTTTTTAACAAAAAGGCCACAACAATGTGTACTCTTAGTAAAAAAGACTACAAAAATCCCAGAACATCACGCAAGATTGAGAACCATGAACAAATACTTGAGAAAAGTAACTCTTGTTGTGAGACTGTGAGAAGAGGTGAATACTGGTGAGTCTCACGGCCAAACCGTGAGATAGCCTTGATCTATAGCCTGTACATGACAAGATGCTACATGATTTATGTACCATCTTATGTATATTTTTGGGTGTGTCAGAGGTCCTGCATCCAGTAAGTTACCCTGCTAAAATACATTGTACTGCTTTTTTTGCCTGTGAAAAGGCAGATTTTTTAGGTTGGATGTGGCTCAATCTCTTTTGCCTCCTTTATTTTTTGTTCCCGAGAATACGCTTGGAATTCTATTACTTTACTGTGAACGTCTCTTATAAGCTATGTATCTGAAAAAACTTTCTACTGTGTCTCAATCAAAGTTAGTGAAAGCTTACAAGTTCCTCTCAGCATTTGTTTTTTCTTGTAGTAGAAAAGTTGCCTTGAATCTACTGGGATCTCATTTCAAATATAAAACAGAGAATTATTTAGTATGCAGCATCTAAAAGAATAAAAATTGATTTAGAAGAATTACAGGGGTTTTCTTTCTCAGGATCTTCATGCATATTGGGTGAGAAGTCTGAAACTTTTCAAGATGGCTACAGATGTGAACAGTAATAAAAAGTTTGCTCTCAGTGTGAGAAATTTGCAGCAGCAAATAGAGCAGCTGACAATGGACTTACAAGAGCTTGATGGACAACAGGATGAAAAAATTGACATGCTCTGTGACAAGCTGGATGAGTTGGAAGGAAGAGTTAATGATCTGCAAAGTGAAGTTAGTGCTTCTAGAAATGGAACCCTTATTTGGAAGATCTCAGATTTCAATAATGCCATGAAAAAGGCCAAGGATGAAGAAGAAATTGCACTGTTTAGTGATACAATTTATACTGGAAGATATGGTTACAAGTTACGAGCTGTTGCTTATCCCAATGGAGTAGCAAGTGGGAAGGGCACTTTTTTATCACTTTATATTATGATTGAAAAAGGTGAATTTGATGCATTACTTAAGTGGCCTTTCAAGCAGAAAGTTTTCTTCACTTTATTGGACCAAAACAGGAATTCATCAAGTACAGCTTGTAAGACTGAGGAATTACTTGGTGATAGAAACTCAACAAGCTTTGTGAGACCTCAGAATGATGCCAACCCTGGCTGGGGATTTCCTAAATTCATAACCCTTGATGCATTGAAGACTGGCAGCTATTTGAAAGATGACTGTATTTTTATCAAAATTGAAGTAGAACCATATGATCTTTAAGATTATTGGTAAATTCATACTGTAGAAAATCCAGGGTGGCCAACAAACCCTGAAAGACCCTGAAAAACCCTGGATTTTGTTTGCCCCTGGAAAAATACCCTGGAAAACTCTGAAATTACAACCCACCCCTGAAAAATTATGTTCTGAAGCAGATTTTCCATGCATTAATTGTTGGCCTTGCAGTGCTGTTGCATTTTTTATTCCTGTAATGCAGGGGGAGGATCTATGAGGTTATTAGGGGGTAAAAACAGTGTACCATTTGTCATATGGCATGCAGCCTCTTTATCCAACAACGGACATAAAATTTCAAGTAAAACGCAGAATGAAAGGTTGATGGGTACAAGCAGAAGATCTATATGGTATAATTATATTTTTCAAAAACATAGTCAAACATACCCTGGAAAACCCCTAAAATTTGGCAGGAAATCCCCTGGAAAACCCTGGAAAAGAATTTCATTTCACTGTTGGCCACCCTGTAATTATTGTATCAACTTTATTTTTGCATATTGTAATTTACATAGAGCATTCAGCCGAATTTTGTAGAAAAAGAAGTTATAGAGACTATCTGTTAAAGAAAGACTGTTATAAACAGATATGATGAAATAAGATTTCAAGCAGGTTGGAGATATTTCTTCTCTGGTTTTCTTCACTATTCAAAGATGCTACTTTGAAGTTAGCTATAGGAGTATGTGTTGTACTTTACAACACAATGATAGATTTACTCAAATGAGGTGTAACCTTGGGCTACACTTTTAACATTAGAATCTGCATAAGTATCAGAGAAATGGATTCATTCCCTACAGAGTTCTCCTGCAAAGAGCGGCTCACATTCTGAGGAGGAGGAGGAGGACAAGTAAAATTTGAAAATCCACCTTTCAGAGCCACCTTATGCTCAGTTTGAAAATGGCGGTAACATGGCGACTGTTACCAACAGTGAAATTTTGGAGTTCCAAGCTTCAAAAAGAAATTCCTTGCAATCAATTATTATGTGATTTCGGTAGATTACTTGAAGACAAAGATGAGCAATTTGTTCAAGGGGTAGGTTCTATATATGGTGTATACGCAAGTAATAGAGAAGACTTGTTCCTTCAAAAGTGCTTGCAGATTATTTAGAAGACAACTATTTGGCAATCTGAACATGGCATAATTCAGGCAACCCATGCCTCTAAATGTCATATTGTATCTGAGATTGAAATACATATTGCAATTCTTTAATACTAGTTGTCAAGATTCTCAATGAGTGACAAATGTATCTAGATGGCAGCAGAAGCTTTATCTTAAAGCACCAGGATATGCACGTGGACTTAAGTTTTGCTAGTGTAATTGAGTATGTGAGTGAAAGGGGCAGGATGAGCAAGGGACATAGTGATCAAAGAGCAGAGTGAAAAATTATCAGTATCTTACAGGTCTTTATCACTTCTATGTTCCTTTTTAGTTTCATTTCAAAGACCTGTTGTTCACAACAGTTGCCTTGTTTGGTAAAAACCTATCAGAAATGACATCAGATTCTTTGTTTGCTGTAATAACAAGAAAATCGGTAAAGACACTTATCCTTTTAGAAGAGCATTCACATGGTATGTTCCACAGATAAATTTATGTTTACTTTAGAATGTCATGTCTTGCACTAGGTTCATATTGCATTTGCAGCATCCTGGTAATGTTTCTGTTTCTTTTACATTTTCAAGTTAGAGCTTGATTCAGTACCCCATTCTCTGTTCCCATTAAGTGCATTTTAGTCTTATTTTCTTTGTAGCAAATATTTAGCAATGATGGTAGATTTTTGCTTTGCTCATCAGATTCACTTCTTATGTTCAAGCAGCCTGATCATAGCTTTTCTTCTAGTAGGAGACATATTTTTTTGTAAGAGAGTGGTTTATAAGAAAGTAGTACTCAGCTGCTCTGGGGTGATTTCTAGGGAGGCTCAGCCCCCCTAGAATTCTTGTATTGGCTTAGCTTTTCAGAGTTTATTGGCCTTGCTTCAAAAGTGTTATGATCAATTGTGCACTGCTATATGGTTATTGATGCATCTCTTATTGCGGATTATACTACATCAGTATTAAACTAAATTATCATGTCTCCATCTTTGAAATATGGGCGTGGTTGTGCCTAGAGCTCCCTTATTAAAATTTGTAGAAATCACCACTGCAGCTGCTCAAAAAGTTCAGTACTGGGTTTCTGAGACTTAAGAAAGCTTTTTAGTGTTTATGTATTAATATTTGATTTATCTGTGTACAAAATGTCATGTATGTGATGTTGGCTACCTTCTAACAGTTTAGCTTCTGTTATTTACTAAGATTTGCCATCATTTCAAGAGTACATGGAGCTTTTTCACTTTCTATTAATACACAAGACATTGGAACTCAAAAATTTTTATTAGGAAAGTCTCAAAGTTTTGGTACTGGAATTGTGAAAAGTTAAGAAATTTTTGGTACAAGGCCCAAAAATCTTTCTTATAAAAACTGTGTACTTGCAGAGCTTGGCAATATGCTGATAATTTCCTATATAGGAATCCTTTAGAAAATTTTATTCAAGGAAGAGGGATGTACTTTAATGCCCCCCTGCTCACATGCCATGATTTTTGCCATTGATGTTTCATTAAGGCAGTGCTTCTCAATTATTTTTTGTAATGCCCCCCTATATGAAGAGAAACTATTTTGTGCCCCCACTTACTATAAATAAGACCAAAATCAAAGTCCTTTCCTGCACCAGTGGCACATTGGGTGGTGCTCATCACTGTTTCTATAGCCCTAGGCCATGCATCTGTGAATGCAGTGAAAGATACAACGGGGGGCTGGTCCACTGGCAGCTCTGCGTGCTTAACTTTCTCATTCCATTCTCATGTGTCAAGCACCAGACAAGAAGGCAGTGAGTACCTTTTTTGAAAGTCTTTGGTATGACTCGGCCGTGGCTTGAACCCACGACCTACCAGTTGTGAGGCAGACACTCTACCACTGAGCCACCACTCCAGTATAAATAAAATCATAAGCTATATAAATTATATGTGTAAACTTGTTTCCTAGGTCAAATACACCCCAACTGGCATTGCATTGCACCCCCTAGAGGGTCATGCCCCACTATTTGAGAAATGTTGCATTAAGGTGACATTGAACTTTCTTGTAGATGGGGCAGTAGATTCAATTGCAAAGACTGAAAACATGCACAACAAAGACATAGATCCAGAAAAAAATGAAGAAAATAATCTCAATGATGTAAAAAAGGAAGATGAAATTGATGTTGGAGAATTTGATGATATTTTCAGTGATTCCTCTGAAAGTGATAATGAATCGTTAGGCCAAAGGTTTGTCATTCATCTTTAGTGTTGTCATTGATAAATGTTAGTATTTCATAACTTTAATGTCATGTGCAAACTGATTTTGCTCTATATCTGTGATTTTCAGCCTTTTTACTGGAGTAGAAACCCAAGAAGCATTCCACTGGCTTGAGGAATCCCTGTTCACATACACATTTTTTTTATAAGAAAAAAGTTTATAAGAAAATGAGGCTCAAATCATCAAAATCTTAAGAAAATCGTAAGAAAATCACAAAGCTCAATTTCCAAAATTAAGTGTTTTTATAGGCCAAAAATTGGTTTTTTGTCATTATGGAATTCAAAATGTTAAAGATGGAATTCAAATTCAAGCATACAATTTTGTTTACGAAAGTGTAAACCACTCTAGCCAGTTTATTTCAGTAAAAGTTAAGAAAAAGTTAAGAAAATCTCATGCTCAATTTTGGGAAAGTTAAGAAAACTGAGGCTCAGGTAAAATAATGATTTTCTTATAAAAAAAACGTGTATATGCACAGGAGAATTCAAAATTCATGATGATCATAGCATTTATGCAACTTCTGGTGGAGGCCTATTGAAAGTTACAATGCAGGTCCTAACTTTCCTGCCATTTCTACTTCTAGTACCTATTTCATTGTATGAGTTATATTACTTATCAATTTAAGTATGTCTTGTTTCTAGTGATGATGTAGTTGACTTTTCTGAAGAATTTAAACACTTTACATCAGAAATAAAAAGAAGAAGATCTCAAAACAAAGAAAAAGGTGTGGTTTTTGATCAGACATGAGAGTTCTTCCTCCTATTTCAATGTCTCTATTTTAAATGCTTTTTGCAGAGCAAGTTTTATGCATGCTTAAAAATGCAATTTGAGTTGCTTTTCCTTTCCAGGTAAATCAATTATAAATTGTCATCTACCATGAATTAATGCTAATCACATATTCTGGTAACATGACTTAGAACAATCAGATATACATCCAAATTTTGTCTTGTTGTTTTTCCAACTGTAGAAGGCAATTACTTTAATTCGTTACTTTCATTGGAAATGTTATTATTCTCTTGATTGTTTTTCTTTCTCCTTTTTAAATATAAGAGCTAAGAACAATGCTTGAGAATTGTCATCAGCAGGTTATCAGCAGTGGTGATTTAAGTATAAAGCAATTAGGCATTCCTACATTGTGTACTTTCATCAACCGTAGTCCCTGGAGTTTGGTACTAAAGCACCCCCAGCAGCCACACCCTAGCTGGAACAATAGGCTGCCCCACCCACTTGAAGGAGGCTTCACTTAGATGTGAATTGGTACAAAAACTATAAACCATTTAGCATAATAGAGGTCGGTCTATGTCCGGAGACACGTGCTATCGCACTTGCGCGTGTCAACACATGTGCCACACACGTGCAAAATCCCCAACACGAGCGAAAAATTGCCCGTGCCAACATCACTATCAACCGTACAATCGCACGTACTAAATAGGAACTTCGTTGTCGTAACTACAACACTAGTGACTGTCACCTTTTGCTTTCATAATTCTGTTTTATCCTATTTTGTCCTAAATGAGACATTTGACGTGCTTCAGCAACAAGAAACTCTGTATTTCAGAAACACAGATCTTGGGTCTCTCATGCAATTCCATATAATTAAGAGTAATTGCTCCTGTAGACTAGGACGTATGTGCGAATTGACGCTCTTACACCTATTTCTTCCGTACATACACTGAGAGGCATTGGGGTAGATTAAGAATTGAAAGAAAGAGCCCTAAAAAGCAACAAATGTTAGAGTTTCGCGCAGAATATGTCAAAGCATACGCATAGCTTCTTGTCTCGGACAGTAGAATCGCAACAATAACATAACTCATACAATGCAAGAATACAAGCGTAAAAGCACGTGTAGTAAAAGGAGAGTAGCCAATCAAAACTTAGCTAATCAACAATAGCACCCATGACGTAGTCATCATCATCTCAACAACAAAGACTTTTTCAGAAAGACTTTTTCCCAATGTGCTGCTCTGGAGCAGAGTATCATTTTTCGCAGATAAATATTTTTTGAGTTAATGTAGTCTTGGTAATAGATATATCTGTAATCTATCTTAGGCAAAGATTCAAGTATTGAGAGTTTGATTGTGGGAGCAGTGACATATGATCGATCATATAGGTTTGTTTATTACGTCATTCATCAATATTTTCTATTTTGCTTAATTATTTTCTATCCAACATTAAATTTTACAATTAAACGCTACTTGATATAAAGCATAGGATTTACTTCGCTGTACTACAAGGACGATACACGTTTTTTATTTGAGAAAAGTTTATAATAAAATGAGGCTCAAATGGCCATAATCTTAAGAAAATCACAAGGCTCATTTTCCAAAGTTAAGTGTTTATGTTGGCCAAAAATCGATATTACGTCATTATTACATTCAAATATAGAGTGCAAAATGTTGAAGATAGAATTCAAATTCGTATGTACAAGATTAATAAAGAAAGGGTAACCAATTTTATCCCGTTTATTCCAGTAATAGTTAAGAAAATCTCTGGCACAATTTTGAGAATGTTAAGGGAATTGAGGCTCAGACAAAATGAAAGTTTTCTGACAAAAAAAACGTGTACTATGGAGTGCAAAATGCCATGATAACTCCGTGGCTATTAACATGAACAACACGTAACAAAACAGAAATTAAATCACAGCTGCAAAAAATGCATGCAATT
>OLMO02000302.1:1609536-1631870 GCA_900291935.2 Cassiopea xamachana | reverse complement strand
CCCCCCCCCCCCCCCATCGAAAGAGTCAATCCCATCGGCAAATTCCCAGCATCTCCCTTGTAACCGGTTGATGGAAAACTCTGGCCTGCAAACGGCAAACTTTCTCCGTACGCATATAGTTTTGAATGAAGGTATAATGTGGTTGTTGCTTATCTTCTAGTCAGCTAAGATGCAAGAGAAACACCTCTTTCTCATTGATCGTATTAAAAGGCAGAGACTCCTTTCATCTTTTCTATGCCGGATGGGCTTCTCTTGTCATAAGAAGGCGGCAAAGTTTATTTTACTTTCAATGGCAGGTGAACTGCTGTATCTAGCAGAGATTAGCAAATGCTTTTGAGTTTAAACTCACGCAATCTCGTTATTCTGACATCTTAGCTCTTCTAATATGGTTGTTTTTTTCAACCGATGTTTATAGAATTGTGTACGGAGCTTGAATTATGGCTTCCAAAGTGTTGATTGTATTTAAAGTTTGTTTGTTTCCGCAAAAGCCTAGGAATAATGTTAGCTCAAGGATTATAGGGTCTAAAACGTTATTCTGCGATCTCATCCAAATTTCCGCCGCAGATTCTACCGAACTCTGGACTTTATGTCAATAATTCTGGCTTTTATGTTAGTAATTGAACCTAGTCAGAATTGGTATAATTAACTGAAGTCAGTTGGTTGCAGCATTGGTTTTGTCAGACAAAATAAAATCATTTGTAGCATCCAAGCCAAGACCGCAATATACCGTATAATCCCGAGTATTATTCCCCCGAATATAAGCCCCCTGTAAACTAACTAAAATATCCTCCCAAATATAAGCTCCCTGGAATATAAGCCCAAAGCTTGCATTTGGGATTCTGTGTGTATAGTTAGAATAATGAATGAACATGGACAGAACATATACACGTTTTTTTTTTTATAAGAAAAAAGTTTATAAGAAAATGAGGCTCAAATCGTCAAATTCTTAAGAAAATCGTAAGAAAATCACGAGGCTCAATTTCCGAAATTAAGTGTTTTTATAGGCCAAAAAGCGGTATTTCGTCGTTATTGCATTCAAAATGTTAAAGATGGAATTCAAATTCAAGTATACAATGTTATTAACTAAAGTGTATACCATTCTAGCCAGTTTATTTCAGTAAAAGTTAAGAAAAATTTAAGAAAATCTCAGGCTCAATTTCGGGAAAAGTTAAGAAAATTGAGGCTCAGGCAAAATAATGATTTTCTTATAAAAAAAAAACGTGTATACAGCCTCTATATTTACTTTTGTTTTTTGTGAAGTTTCACGTATTAAGTTTTGTTATTAGTCTCTCTGATTGGAAACCGAATGATAAATTTTTGGCATACACAAGTCACCCGTTAACCCTAAAAATCCCCCGAATATAAGTACCCCCATATATAAGCCCCCACGAATGTAAGCCCACCAAAAAATGCTTACGAACCTCTATAAGCCCAGAGCTTATATGCGTGATTTTACAGTATTCAATTTTTACCATTATGATTAGCCTCCTTTAATCCATTGTATTCGTGTGTGTGGTCTGGTCTAGTTCAAAGCTCTCTACCCGAGGTACTGATTCTGTAGCTGTGCGATTTTGAATTGATCCCCCAAGCGTTTGGACTTGAATCAAATACATTAGAAAAAGTTGATAATTTATGACAGAGAAGAAAGAAATGGCATATGGAAATTCATTAGGCTATTATAATATTTGCAAGAGGATCATAATCATGAAATCTAAGTTGTAGTTTGTAGGTTCTAATTGAAAGTAAAATATTTTCTTGCTTGTTGGACTATAGAAAATGATTCGATTATTCAATGCATTGTTGCCTTAATAAATACTAGATAAATAGCTATTGTTTAGAGTTAACGCCCAATCTGAAGAAAGGTATAAGCATCAGAGATGGGGATCTTTTTCATACCGATGTTGTCAAAGCCATTTTCCATGAGAAATGCTCGCTTTGAATATTGCATTAGCTGTGTTCTGCCATTAGCAATTCTCTTTTTTGGAAGCTCTTTAAAGGTGAGATGTTCCTTTAAAATATATGTAAAATCTGCTTGTAGTGCAATTTATCGCATATCTGGCGCAATTAATCGCATATCTGGCGTAATCCATCGTATGTCTGGCGTAATCCATCGTATGTCTGGCGTAATCCATCGTATGTCTGGCGTAATCCATCGTATGTCTGGCATAATCCATCGCTGATATGAACAACCAATAGCAGTGGACCTTTGATCATTTTACCAGTGGTCTGCCTTGGCCTCTTCGGATTTTTTTGACTTCTTAAAAGACAAAATTATATGCTTGGCGAAATGCATCGTATCTCGGTCTCCATTAGCAGTTCGAATGCAACACATTGATGGACCACTAAGTTCAAAGGATTTTGGAACTGTTGCAGACTTCTCTCACTTGCAGCAAAGACGTCCAGTATTCTTTTTCGTTCCTCCATTCGTTCACTGTTTTAATTTCATATTTTCAAATTATTGCCACTTTGAAAAGACAGCTTTGCAAGAAAGCTTTATACAGGAAGTGCATGTAATGGAATATTTGGTTTACTGGAACGGCTAGTTTACTTTCGAGCCTGCCACGCGTTAAACAGGCAATGCAAAACTCGATCAATGTACACAACAGTACAGTATGTTGAGAAAAGTATGAAATGTGGTCCTTTGGTGTTGCCTAGAATCACTTGTATCTCAAAGACCAATGCTCGAAATATTACCTCTCAAAAGCCCATCTCTCAAAGGCCCTGTCTCTTAAAGGCCCTGTCCCTCAATTGCCTCTCCGAAAGACATTTATTTTCTTTGCTTTCATTTACAATATTTATACAGGCCATAACTTTCATATTAGATATGTTTTTCAAACCGGCCTGTTTAAACGGAAACACTAATACTAAGAACAATAGAAATTAATATACATAATTAACAATATAATATAATACAAAATCTATAAAAAAGAAAGTAAAAATGAAATTAAGGTTTCTAACCCCTTCAATAGTTGTTCTTTGAATATTTTCAGGGAGGGTGTCGATTTTGTTTCTCTTTCTAAACTATTCCAGAGCTTTGCACCGCGAAAAGAAAACGCCTTTTGGCCATTGATCATTTTCAGTAACAGAAAAGAAATTGTCCTCCCATACTAGTAAGGTTGTGAATAGGTGTTGGTCATTCATATGGTATAAACCAAGTAAAGAACGAACTTGAATATAACACTATCCTCAAAGCCAAAATATCGGATTAAAGCCCATCATTTTTAGAACGAAGACTGGTGAATCACATTAGGGGACGGTTAAAACTTTATTTCTTACTTTTTACTCGTGAATATATTGGAATCAAAATGAACACAATGGATTTTCAACCCCCCATTTGTGGAACGAAGACTGGTGATTCACATTAGGGGTGACAGTCAAAACTTCATTTCTTTCTGTTAGCTCTTTCAGATCTTGGGAACGAAGTGTAAACAAGAGATTTTCAACTCCCCAATTGTGGAATACAGACTAGTCATTCACATTAGGAGATGCTCACAAATTCTGTTCTTGCTGTTAGCATGTGAATAACTTCTATCTTGTAGCCCTGAATGGGTTTTAGCCACTGCTGTAATGTAAAAAGTGTTTCATCGTTAATGTAGAAGTTTGCAAGCAAAAATCCCAGCATAAATTCTTTGCTACATAGAACCAATAGCTTGATATATTTCGATTTTATGATAGTAGAAGGTGCTACGTCACATAGCATAAAATGCTTAAGTCCACGGAGCGCTTAGAAGAGAGCAAGGTTCCACTTTATACCTCGAATCACGTCTTTGGTATCTCATCAGTATCAACAGTTTTGTTTCATCCAATACCGAACTTTTTGCCATATGGATTTGAGTTTTAACATTTACTGCTATTTCAATTGATAAATTAAAAGTTACGTTAAGTTATATTTTTCTCTAAAGTTCATTTTTAATAACAGCTAATACTTTATTTACATTTAATTTATGTCTTAAACCAGTTGATGCAGTTGGTCCGTGTGTGGTGAGTCGATTTTTTCATTTTAGTGGAAATGAAACTTAGAACGCAAGTGTAACTCAAATTGATTTCTAAACTATTAACTGAAATGGCATGAAATGTGAAAACCAATTATTTATTTAGGAAAAAATTTGATTTTGCATGCGGCAAAATTGTTGATACTAATAGGTATATCATGAATGTAATTTAATCAAGTCAGTACAGCAGGTGCATGCCATGAGGAGCAACACATTGATGCCTTTCTTGGCTGCAAGACGCTGCATTATCAATCAGACGGGTAAGTTTGTTTTATTTTTGCTGATTGTTTATCTTAATGTCGTCCTCTATGTGCAGAACTTCCTTATTCTTTGCAATGAATGCATGCAAATATTTGACGTCGTAATCAGACGATTTTCACCACATGCATATTTTTTCAAAAATTTGCAGTATTGCAAAATATATCCTATTTGCTTAAAGAGAATCCATTTACAAACACATCTGATAATTTCAATTTCTGCTACAATTTTTCAGTATAGCAGAAGCTCCTTTTTTATCTCACTGTTGCGGCAATGTTCCATGAAACAACTCTTTCCTTTATCTGCTTTTTCAGGAATAATAAATAGATCTGCGGTATGTGTTAAAAAGTAATGAAGACCTGGACCTTCAGAGTTTCTCTTTTCCTTTATGCTTAAAAGCAGTGATCAACAATTGAATTAAAAGCCTCTATAGCTTGTATCTCTCAAAGAAACTGTTTCTATGTCCTTCCAAGTAATCCAAATTATTTAGGCTGTGCTGTGTTAAACAACAGCCTTAACTTAAGAGAAGTGTTGGATTATGAAAGCAGAAAATGTGAAACGATTTTTTCGAAAAGAAGCTGCTTTTTTCATTCATGATTATTCATTTTAGCTTTTGAGCTCTTGCTTTTTCCTATGTTTTAGATAATATTTCCGCCATTTCAAAAATTCAGGCGTTTTTCATAGTAACTTGTATTATCGTCTAAATTGTCCTAAACATTCTCGTAATCGTCATTCGCTTATTTCTGCACTGACATATTTCTCTTCCCTCTTCCCCCTCATCCATCTATTCTCCAATCTCTCTTCCCACCTCTCTCCTCATTTTTCTCCCATTCCCCCTAATCTCTCCCTCCGTTAATATACATCTTGTTTTTTGACTACATAAAGCTGGACCCACACTAAAACGATTCTACATATCTTTTGTAGCCTAGCCGTCTATCTTCCTTATGTCACATGATTATCATTAGGAGCTTTTGACATTTATCCTTCTCCTACTAGCTCTCTTCTTGTGCTCCTTTTGTGATCTTGTTTTGGTCAATAAGCTTTCCGGCCTAACTATTCGAAATGGACGACGTATCAATTATTATGAGGCATTTAGAATCTCCTTCCTGTACCCTATGATACCTCCTCTCATGTTGCTGTCACGCCACGTTTCAATCCATTTGCTTAAGAAGTGATGCAGAACGATATAATCATTGCTTCAAAATGTTTGTTAGTAAATTGAAATTTGGTAAGTCGGAGTGCTTTTGATTTTCGTTCTTATTCTCAGTGGCAAAGAACTAGTGCTTGATCCTGTAAGTTAGATCCCTTTGCATTGGCATTTGCCGCCTCTACCAAAACAGCCTATTCCAAGTATGACATGGGACTGCAATTTGAGTTATAAGACGTGTTGATCAACAGACATCACATTAGCGAGACAGTAAGAGCTTAGATATTCGAATGTTGTTAGCCTCCACACCCATTTATATATATATTTTGGATATTTTTTTAGATGTTGTGCGCATTTCTGAATATTTAATCAGTATGTACAGCTGCTCTCAATCTCGTAGTAGGCATTATCATTCACGATCAGTTTATTTCCATAAAAGTGTATTTTTATGATTATATTCTTAGCCCAATCCTCTACGCATTAAATGCCATATGTCTCATGGACTTTTGTCAGAGCGAGCTAAGAGCTTACAGCCAGTTGCAGCCCTCTGGCTACCTCTGAATATTCTACACGTGTTCATTCGCAGTTTTTAGACCAATACCAGTCTTGTATTAAAAGGTAAAGGCAGTCCCGTATACTTTCGTACGTAGGGGATTGCCTTTTAGAGAGGACACTTCTGCTGAGCCATCGTCATGTGATGTAGGGTGGCCAGTTCCTTTCCTCGCCGCCTTTATCTCCCCAGTGTTTCCACTGGGTACCCATTTACTGCTGGGTGAACAGTGAGCGAGCATTCGGTCAGGGCATCGAGTCAGGCTCGAACCGTAGACCTCTCGCATGGGAGGCATGCGCTCTAACCACTATGCTACCTCGCTCAGTCTTGTATTACCAAACTGTAAAGAGGTTCATATGGCACTCTGGGCATAATTTGTCGCGGTTTATTTAAGGCAGTGTTTCTGAAATAGTGGGTCCTGCCTCCCTTTGGGGGCGCTATGCGACGCTAGAGGAGACGCGTATGACCCCAAAAAGCAAGCATACTTATAAAATTTTTATTGATAATGGTCTTATTTATAGCGAATGGGGGCGCTAAACATTTTCTCCTCCCATAGGAGGCTTTGCAAAGAATAAATGAGAAGCACTGGTTTGAGGTTTGAAGTAGTTATAATACCTCACTGTATTGTACCCTTTCCAGTTTCACACTTCCATTTTCAATTTTCATAGCTTAGCATGCCTTCAGAAGTAACAT
This sequence comes from Cassiopea xamachana, assembly GCA_900291935.2. Lineage (NCBI taxonomy): Eukaryota > Metazoa > Cnidaria > Scyphozoa > Rhizostomeae > Cassiopeidae > Cassiopea > Cassiopea xamachana. The sequence continues at coordinate 1,625,230 of OLMO02000302.1, read as the reverse complement.
TTGTCAGTTGACTATTATGGTGTTAACTCTACCAAACAATTTATTTTAACGATTTGACTAGCAATAATGCATAGAGTTAAAGTTTGGTCTCATACGATTTGCATGGTTGAAAGTACTAGTAGAGAAGACATTTATAGCTGGCCATTGACATGGTGAAATAGAGTGACCAGTTCCTTGCCCTGTCAGCTTAATCTCCTCCTCAGTATTCCTACCAGTTATCCGTTATTGTGGTTGGAAACTTTGGCACTGTACAGCATAGCTTCACTATCCTCCAATTGTGTGTTGGTTCCAATCACACGTAACTAGCAGTCTACAATAAAAGTCTACTATAAAATTCCTTTCACTTCTTGCTTGTTATAGTTTCTGATCTTGATTATGGTGGTAGCGTTTCTACTTGAAACTGATTTTATGATTTTGCCACAATTTTTTAGATGGAACTGCAGATCACCACACTCATCCAATCTTAATGCAAGTCCTTCTCTTCATCCTCAAGCATAGCCTAAGCTTTCTATGTTCTTGTTGATTGCTTAGAACGAACAAACAACGACTCTCCAATCTAGATTTAATGTATCAAATGACATCTTTACTTGTTAAAGCCTGTTGACTTCGGACCGTGTGATTCGTCACATTTTCGTTTGGACCACGTATCTCATATTTAACATTCAAGATTTTAGTTGCATCATTACTCTTTGGTGCTTAATTTTAGAAGGGGTTCATATTGCACTTTTTGAAATTTTTCACCCCTCATAGCATTTTATAATGACCCCCCATTTTAGCACAATGTGTACATCATCATTATCATCAAAATTTTCACTATCACTTTCATTCCATTATTCATGAGTCAACTCTCCATCAAGCACTTCACAACCCTTTTCATGTGGAACACTTTCTACCACTCCATCCAATTTTTGCTTAGCACCTTCTGGTGGGATCATCAACTCTTCTACTTCCTTCAGGGTTGCTGCCATTTTCGCTTTAGGTCATTTTATTACCATCCATCCACTTTATAAAAGTCTAAAAAAATATCCACCCCCTGCTAATTCGACCCCCTACAATTAAGCACGAAAGAGTACTTTAAAAGTCAAAGTCAGGGTCTTGTATTTTTCCATGCCTAGACGAAGTGTGTATACTTAGTAGGGTAGACGGCGGCCGGGCGTAGACTTAGTAGCGAGGGCGCTAATATTGAGTCATTGCCGTTTTCGCGGTAGATCATTTTAGTACCTCCTCCACTTTATGAAAATCAAGAAAAATATCCATCCCCTGCAATTCGACCCCCTACAATTAAGCACAAAAGTATATAGGTGAAAAGGATCTCGCTTAGGATCGAAGCTAGATTTTCCTCTCTTATTCTTTTGCAACTTTGCTTTTCTCATCTTTAAGCTCCTAAATTTTTAGCTCATTTGTACTGACTCTCCAAGGTATTGCCTATTCATGTGAACACGTTGTAACTGTTGCCAAGCGATGATTCAACTCTCTGATATTGTCGGCGGCCTTTTCACTTTTGTAGTTCTAGAATTTTCGTAAGATTAACTTTTCATCCAACCAGAATTGTTTCTATGGTTGCAGCTGTAGGGCATACAGCGCCGAATCGTATGTGTGCATTACATGGAAGAAAGTCATATGCTTCTCTATAATCTATGTTTACGCTCTTAAATGCAGGCTGATGTTTCTCTATGGCTTTCTTTTGTATCGTAGATATATTTAACTAACCATATGCCAAATAAATATTATAACAGTTAAATCTTCTAGTAGTTTTGATCTTCAGTTTACTCATTCTTTTCATTTGCTTTCATTATCTATGCTCTTCTGTTTCTTAAATGGTGTACATTATTATTAACAGAAAAATTAATTTCTATTTTACTCGAAGAACTGAAGAAAATAAATTAAGAAGATAGAATTACTAGGAAATCTAGTAGCCATGATACTTTTGCTAAAAATTAGTATTGATCGAAGTCTTTTTCTCAAGAAATTTGCAGCCAATTTCCTGGTCCTATAACCGTGGTCCTGGTCATGTATGTTGTTTTGTCGGATCCATATCTTATCATCAAATAGAAGGCTTTCTTGCATGTGTACTTAAGCAAATGATAAACAAATAGAACTATTCTCTGTTAAAAAACATCTTCCAGACTGCATTAATTTGTTGATCTACAACAGTCATTCTATCTCTTAGTTGCTCTGGTTTGCCGCTCATCTGCCATCTGCACCAGGTTTTCCAGTCTCACGTTAGTAAATTATGCATGATGCTAAAGTAGATGCTAAGCTCAGGAAACCCATTATTTACCACAAATTGATGTATTGAATATCCTCATTTTAGATGACTTTTAAGCACTCTTGTTTGGATTGAAACACGCCTGTCTTCTGCGTTTAAAGCATAGTCTTTTTACGATTTTCTTTGATGCTCCAATCTCAAATTCTGGAAGATGACGGAGAATAGATTGGATATAATGTTCATGTTACAATGCTTGTTTTTTCTTATCTGCCTCATAGCCAGCACTTAGTCAACTTCCATTTTCCTTTTTGATTACGAACTTATAGTATAATCGCATTTTACATACGAATATATAGTGAATCATGACCTTTCAATTTACGGCTGTCAAGCCTTTATTAGCGTGTTCAATACAGAAACCTTTTTGCTTTGCAAAAAACAACTCGTGAACATGAATTCTTATTGAGTGCCTACGTCAATAACTTAGTCAGTCCTTATGATCAAAACAAGTTTGAGCCATGAGAGAGACTCGAATGATGTTCGGCTGCAAAGTCGCTGCCAGTATCTTAGATCCTCTTCGAAGGAGCAATATCTATGGGAGCTAGACCAGGCAACCGGTGAAAATATGCAAATCACTCTCATTTTCGTTGCCTTGATAAGTTGAACAGTTATAGTAATTTTTTTAAACTTCATTTTCGTATACTTAAACTAAATATACAAATAGACAATCTCTCTAATGTTAGGTAATTGGCATTCGGCTGGATTATGTACAGATATTTGTATTAAGCAAAAAAATACATAATTGTAACATGAAGAACTAAACATGAAAAGAGAAACTGTTAGTACGATGGAAGGTCCGGGTTAGTCCATGGTTTGTTGCGCATGCAGAATATGTGATAGGTTGTGCGAGTTAATATGCTAGTTAATTTAGTGATTATATAGTTAGACTGGCCCGTCTTAATAGATAGATCGGTGCACATCTGAATGAAAGAATCGCACAACTGTCCAAAGATGCCAGGAGAGCTAATAGACAAGTTAACAAATTGACGAGACGGTATTTACTATTTACAGATTTTATATTTGCAGTCCTCTCCGCTCCAACTTTTTATACATTTCTTAAAAGCACAGACGGAGGTTTTACTATTAATATCATTTGGAAGATAATTCTATAAGATGCTGTCTCGAAAGACTATACTATCATTTCCATATCTAATAGTGTTATCTGAACCCAATTTTGATTTGGTGTTGCATATGTGACATAAGTATTACCTTATCTTTATGCTTTCCTTAATATATAGTTTTTCTTATCTTTGAATCTTTGAATCTTGCACCACTCTTGGAGACTTTGAAACCATACTAGTTTCCCGTTCTTCCCATAGCTTGGTCCACATAGCCTAAACTGTATAATGGAAAGCTTTATTGCAGAGGATGATACTCAATGGGAACTGTTTTTGCTAGTTTTTTTTCATGAGAAATAATGGCTTTACTTTCATCTCTTAGCTGTTATGTTGTCAGGATGGATTAGAAATTTTCCGGGCATTATATTCATGTTTATACACCAGCTTTTCTTTCATCTAATTAATCTGCTGCGAAATCCCTATATTAAGCATATAATTTGCTACAGTGTGTTATAGCTGCATACTCTGGTGTCTCTAATAAACGGGCCTCCCGTCTATTGTTTCAGGAGAATTTTCCTTCCCCCGTTGCTTATTAACACACCCCTTCTATCGAATTTTACAAATCGATCATGATCAGAACACGCAGAAAATTACATCACCTTTTAATAGAACAATTTACCAGCATGAATCACCTTCTCTTAGCACTCCTTTTCTATTGAAAAGCTGCCGACATGCATACCCACTTCTATTAGCACCCTCTTTTTATTGAAAACTAGCGAACATGCACCCCCCTTCTATTCGTACTCCCTTCTATTAAAAATTGGCCGATGTGAACACCCCCTTCTATTGCCTCCCTCCTTCTATCAAAGACACTAGAGTACCGTATTTGTTCTAAAGAATGCTGCGGCGTTCTTTTCAAAATCGAACTTTATGATGCGGCGTTCATTACAACATGAAACTTTGCACAATGTTTTCTTGTCCCAAATAAGTGTGGCAAGGACTGTTTGAAGAACGTTTTGAAGTAGAAAAACTATTTGTTCAGTCTGAAATATATCAGAGAATGTCAATATCACGGTACCCACTACAGTCCTCGTTGATGATATGAACTTTGTAACGTGGCGTTCATTAGAGGGAGGCGTTCAGATCTAGGCACATTAATAGCTCGATTATGCTCTGAACCTTTTTTATCCCACAAACTCATTCCACTATCAATTCAGGACTTGCAATCGTCTCCTAAAATCTAGGTTTTAGTCGAAGTTACGACATATTGCTGTTGTTTCAACACAAGGCGATTCAAGCATTCATTGACCATCTACAGATCGTTGAGTTATTAATAATTGAATACCCAGCGTAATCCCTTTGAGCTTTTTTACTCTAACAGATACCTAAAATCTGCTTAGTCAGTTATCAGACGCATCCGTATAGACTGGAAGTATGTGTTTATGAGGTACAAGATCAGTTAGACTGAGACACATCCCTGAAGTACAGCAAATTTCATCTTGTGAGTTCTTTTTTCAGAGTCTTAATACTGACTTTTGTGTTGATAAATGTCAAAGTCTTTAGCCTTAGTTGATTTTAGCAGCGTTCAGCATAACTGTTTTTAACATAAATTCAATTCACTGTCACGCACTTTTGCTTATGCATACATCTGATTTAAACTTTCCATCGTATCACAGAGTGTACAAGTTAATCTATATACCTGCCAGTTCATAAATATTGTTCCTATGCCTTCTTCATTCATTCACTGGGTAGAGCAAATGGCTTACATTTTTCAATGTCTCTTCAGACAGCTTCTTTTTGCGGGTGTACCATGAAGTTTCTGAGTGGTGGGTATACAAAAGCGAATTTTACTTACCAAAATGATTACACGTTTTTGTTCTATAAAACGATTTTTTGCTTCAATCTTCTTAACTTTTTCCGAATTTGAGGTTGAGATTTTTCAAGATTTTCTTCACTTTTACTGATATTAACTGGATAAAGCTTAATTTAAAAGAATTTAATTTTTATCTTTAACGTTTCATGTCATAACAATGAGCTAATATCGATCGATTTGGCAAGCGAAGAAACTGAACTTTGAGACTCTATTTTTTAAAAGATTTTCTTAAGATTTTGGCCTGTGGAACCTCATATTCTTATCAACCTTTTTCTTATGAAAAATCGCGTATTGCCATTTTCTCAATGATTTTTCCCATGTAACCAACCATTATTGCCATCTATATCCAATTTCCCCCATTGACTGAGTAGAGGGTGCCCCACCCTCTGTAAGCACGTCCTGCAGTAAATGCGTCTTTGTTGCTTTATCTGCTTAGCAAGTCATCCAATCTCACTTCAATGAGCCGTTCTTTTGAAGATAGCACGCAGAACCAAGCTCAAAATGGGGAGCACGTTCACTTGAAATTGTTCGCTTGCACGAAAGCAATTGGAATCATACACAGATATAAAACATAAGGATTTAAGTCTTTCCTTGCATTTTCAATGGATATGTCTTTCTTCACCCTTTCATCTGAGAGAGTTGGCTTTCAAACTACTTCAAAACGCTTTCTTTTCCCATTTGCCTGCAAATTTTGTTCCAGTTTATTTGCCATCCAAATCGGCGATTGAATTAGACTTTGCTTTCACGAGAACGTCTTAATGAAAAACTGCATCGAGCGAAAAATCTGATCTACGTTATTAAAATTTTATCACAAAGGCCATTGTTTTTCATATCATCTGCATGAATCTTAAGTCGCTATTGCGGTTGGAAGTTGTGAAATCCATGAAGTACGTAGCTATTTGCGTAGTCGAGGCTATTACAGTTGTGAAATACATGGTAATCGTGTTTCTAGTAGAGGCTAATGCAGTATGGCTCATTTAGGAGCAGCATGATGTTGTTCAGAGAAGTCACTAATGAAAGGTGTTTTAGCTCTTGCACTCCTTAGAAAGATTTGATCTGTCACTGCTTGTTTCCCAGGGGTTCTTTTAAGAATGTGTTTAGTGGGGGGAAATTTAGTGGGGAAAGCGTGTCAAAAGGGGCTCCGAAATTCCAGTATCGTAAATCGAAATGCCTCCCTCAAATGAACCCCCATCATAGAGCTAAAACTTGTCAATAAGCCCCCTCGAAAATGCCTCCATCCACTTATATGAATGATCTATTTGAAACATTATGAGATACTTTCATTTGAAATAAGGGCCCATTTTGAGGGGCAAATATGCCATTTTTCTCTCCACTACTTGGGCATGAAGAGGGGCCTACTGGGGGCAATTGCTCCCCAAAAACCCTCTAAAAATGCCCTGCTGTTTCATGATTGGTGGAAAGAAACAGCTGTTTTTCGATTCGTCACATTTAAATTATGAAGATGCTTGAATGCATTCATCTACTAGAAGCCAGTTTTGCTAGGTTTCAACTAAGATCTTCTTTCAAGCATTTTAGAAGCCTTAACTATAAGGTGGTAGGGAGGTCTATTAACTGAATCGCATGGATCATAAAGTCATGATTCACGCAGTAGATTGCCCTTACAAGCTACTGTGCACGGGAATAACCCCCACGCCCCCCAATAAATACATTACTGACCTTACTTTGTAATTATGTTTTTTCTGATATGATATGTAAGTGTAGTGTAGCTCAGGGGTCGGGAATCTTTTTGGCTGAGAGATTCATGAAAGTCTCATATTTAAAAATGGCTTTCCATGAGAGCCATACAGTTGGGCATTGTTGTCGCATGGGACCACAAAATCTTCTACTTCGATACAAACTTAGCAATGCGGGGTATATGACAGCTGAAGATGACACAAGTAGCACTTTTGGAAGGCCTTTATAGAGGTATTCACTGTTTTGCAATGATTTGAAGAAGTCTACTAAGATTTGTCTATGAGCCAGAGAGCCAGATGCAGTCTTTAAAAGAGCCACATGTTGCTCGCGAGCCATAGGTTCCCGACCGCTGTTATGGACAGAGGACCCCTTGTAAATCAGTTATTACTGAAGGATTACCCTCCTTGAAAATGTGAAATGAAATGAAACATCATATCTAAAAGGGCCCATAAGCGAAGGGAACGATGGGTACTTGGCCTGTGTGTCCGACCAGCCAATTATTTTTGATTTTTATATTTGTTTTCCACCTTTGGATTCAAGTGGCAAGTTTGCATAGCAAAGACGAAGATAATAAAATATAAAAGCATGAGATTTACTGGTGAGAAAATTGCCCTGTATTCGCCACTTGATCATCAAAATTGACTCAAGCATTTATTTAATCATTTTCTTTAACCGTTTTTTCCAATGATCCGTTGCGAACTAATGAGCGCATCTGTCAAGTCGGTCTTATGTGTCTTTGATACAGCGCATGCAAAACGTTAAAGAGAGTCGATTGAACGGCTGTTCTTTAATGCTGATAAGCAGAAGTTTTTGCTGTTGACAAGCAGATCTTGCGGCTTTGAATTTGCCTTTGATTTATAAAATGGCTTGAGAAATCAATGTTATCAAAATTAAGTAATTTTATGGTGGCTAGAATAATCCACGTTTCTTTTCGCTATTACGGTGAAAGAGTAAATAATTTGCTCATCTAACGAACTTTAGCTGCAACTTCATTTGATAGCAAGCATACCGCTAACTTTAATGCAAGGCAAACAAATTTGAGTAATAGTTCAAAGCGTACACTTTTCGCGAACAGGCAATAACTTAGTGCTTCAATTGAATTCGACTTGAAGGGAGAATGTCCTACTATGCTCAAGCAATATAAAAAAGCGTTCTTAGAAATAGTATTTCGCGTAGTTTTGATTTTGAAGGAAGAGTTCAATTTGTGAGAAGAAATTTTGTTCAGCAAACTGTTGGCTGCAAGGTAGATAACTAGTGATAATGATTTACGATCGATGATTGTGTTGATTGTTGTGATGAGCATGATTGATGCTGGTTGATGATGAAAATTGATTACTGATTAATGACTGGAAGAGATCACGGATTAGTGATTGAAATCGATTAATGATTAATGATTAATGATATTTTTTAAAACTGTATTTTCAATGCAGTATAAATTGAGCTGGTTTTTCAATAATGCCAACATAACATGCCGCATTTTTGAATACAAAGCCTAGCCATGATTTTCATACCTAATTTAAAAGAATTTCGTTGAAATATAATACTTTGATAGATGGTTCTTGTCCATGCATGCTTTAGAACGCTAGGGCGGATATATGTGCCTACGTCTTAACGTATTGATTGAACACTGCTTAACATGTACCCAACTAATATGCTTAATCTCAACTACAATTACCTCTGAAAATATGTCATTCCTGCTTTTATCGAGGACTGGGACTTTGAACAGATTGCTGTTCAAAGTCAAAGTTCTTGGGCAGTTCATCAGCGCTTCAATACAAAGTAATTCATAGCAACACAGGAAGTAAGACCATCTGAGTATTGTCTACTTTTTTCTCTAATTTTATTTGCGCTAGCATGTTGCATTTATTTTGTAGTACGACTTTCTGATATTTTGTGTTGCATGATGTTGTATAATTCAATTTGTTACTCTTTTTAAATAAGGAAGCTGTTGAGTAGTTAGGGCAAGTGTCTACTGTGCAAATGGTTGATAGTTCGAGAATACTTCGTGCCTTAGCTTTGTGTTTGCTCACTTTCCACCTAACAGTAATTGTGGGAACACTGATGAGAAAGAAACACCGGGGAGAAGGAACTGACCACTCTGACTCCTTTGCCAATGACCCCATATTAGTGCCCTCGCTACTAAGTTTACGCACGGAGTCTACCCTACTAAGTATACGCGCGGAGTCTACGCCCGGAACGATACAAGACCCTGCCTTTTAATTTTAAAGTAGTCGAATTAGCAGGGGGTGGATGTTTTTTTGACTTATAAAATGGAGGAATGGTAATAAAATGGCCTACCAGGAAAACTGCAGCAACCCTAAAAGAAGTAGAAGAGTTGATGATACTACCCTATGGTGTTAAGCGAAAATTGAATGGAGTGGTAGACAGTGTTCCACCTGACAAGGTTTGTGCAGTGCTTGGTGGAGAGTTAACTCATGAATAATCGGATGAAAATGACAATGAAAATTTTGCTGATAGTGATGATGTGCACATTTTGCTAAAGTGGGGGGTCATTATAAAATGCTTTGAGGGGTGGAAATTTCAAAAATTGCAATTTGGCTCCCACTATAATCAAGCGCAAATGAGTATAAACAATATCAGATAATGCGATAGGATTCGTTGAGGATTGAGATATAGTATTGTCTTGAAGTTTGTTGACCGTTTTTTTATGAATATACATCTGCATTTTGTTCAGTTCAATATATAAATTTTATATCAATCTCAAACTTTGGCTCAACGTGTTATACCGTAAGGCGTGCAAGCAGGAGCAGATTTGGAAGATGATTATTAGGAAGATTAGGATTTTGAAGAGTGTTGGGCCACGCCCTTCATGTGCCTGGCTAATAAAACCACGCCCATCTTTCATTACTGACCCATCTTAAAATGTGTTTTTGTTGTAAAAACCTTATACCTTGACTGTTAAAAAGGAGCCAGAAAGAACAGCTAATATTTTTAAAGTTTACCAAAAGGTATAAAAATTTTGCAGAGCTTACCGAATGGAGCGAAAATATTGCAGAATTTACTGATTGCTATGACAACATTGGAGGTGTCACACCCCATACACCCCCTCACTAAATTCGTCTGTGTGTACAAGGAAATGTTTTGTAGTAATGGAGTGTCTCATATGAAATATTCATCGAAATCCTTTGACCTTCAACGGCATAAATTGATCTTTATTTGTTATCAATAAAATGTTCATAGCAACAGAGGATTCTTGAAAAAATGTCAATAGAACGCTATATGTAGTCTTTGCTTAATGTAATCTTCCTCCATAATTGAAAGTGCTTCGTGGTCAGACTGGTATGTGCAGCTTTAGCTATCCACTTTAATATCACGTAATTTTGTGTCACATTGTCTATTATATTTTATGTTTAACAGTATTTAATCCACAATATTAGTAGTTTTTGATATACAAAAGTGTTAACAGATAACATTTCCTTCTTTCCTTTTTGCTTTCAACTACTTACATAATTAAATACTATGTTTTATGTTAAACAGTATTTAATCCATAATATTAGTAATTTTTGACGTAGGATATACAAATATTAACAGATAATATTTCGTCTTAAGTTTCTTTCCTTTTTGATTTCAACTACTTACATACTACAAATTTAAATCCATGTTTTAAGAGAATTTTCCAATTGAACTTTTTCCTATGTTTGATTGGTTCGGATGTTCATTGTTCCTTATCTCGAGGTTTTACTTAAAAGTTCTGTTCCTCCTCTTAATGGTATGCTTTTAGGCTGTCAAATGTAATATCCCTCTCTCTCCAAGCAGAGTTTCCCTTCATGGTATTTAATGTTATTTTTTTATTGAATTTAGCTTCAATCTATAACCCCGTTTACACGATACCGGATTCGTTTCATATCGGATTACTTTTCCTCCAAGAGCCAATTTGTTTACTTGGTTCTATGTGCATCCGATGCTTGCTACATTGCTGTTCCGGAGTCAAGTCACTCCGCTCTGAAAGTGAAGTACTCCTTAAAGCTGTATGCATCAGATTTGCTCGTCTGATCAGATCAGATAAAATTAACTATATTATATTCAGGTAAAATTTATCCATTGTAACATAGACCCTGTTCACAATATACCTGGATAAAGCCTGGTTCACATATAGCCGTAACATGCCGGCGACTGCCGCCGGCACTGCTACTACGGTATGCCGCAGGCAGTTTATTCCTTATGTGAACATTTTGCCCCCGGCAGCCGGCGGCAGCCTGCGGTACCGTGAAGAAAGTTGAGCTTTGCTCAACTTTCCCGGCAGTTACGGTACCGCCGGCAAGGCAAAAATCTTATGTGAACATCGTGCCTGCGGTTGCCTGCGGCATCTATTGTATGCAAATCGTCATGTGACGATGGTTGACCAATAAATACTTAACAATTTAACGGTCTCGTGTCATCTTTCGTGTGTTCCTAAAAATTAAGATGGCTGTAGCAGCTGCTAGGCAAGAAGAAATTGAAATAAAAAGCCATGTTGATACGAAGCGTTGATGAGATGCATCCAGTACTACCCTGTAAGTTACGATAGACAATGATGTCGTATGCTTTGCTGAAATGTTTTGAGAACCTACATATTTTTCTTCGTTTTAACTTTTATGAGCTTGATTTTATAAATGCGTGGTAGGTCAAAATTAATCCACAGTGAGTTGCTAACAAAAGTTGCCTGTCAGAGCTGACGCTATATTTCTGCAGTGCTTCGGCTTCCCGCGAGAAAACAACAGAAAGCAACAGCAACAAAGAAGATTCAATAATGAGTGCTTGACTACCGGCATGGTTACCGGCAAAAGAATGTATTTGTGAACATCTCGCCTGAGGCAGCCTGCGGTACATGTACCTGCGGCAGTCGCCGGCATGTTACGGCTATATGTGAACCAGGCTTAAAGCGGTACTTTGAAATTGTTGTATCTAATCTCAATATCTGTAAAGCGAGTTGTCACATTTGTGGCTCCTTGGCTATTGTCACTATTTTCACACTTCCTTTGGCTTAATAAAGAGCGCCGAGAAGAGCAAAAAGCTGTTTCCTCAAGTCAATGTTCACGAGTCGAGAACGGTTTTCATCCAGGTGCTGATTCATACCAGAGTTTCATTATGATGTTTTCACCATATTATGAGCAACAGGATTGATATTGTTCTTAGCAGGGGCGGACTGGCTAACTTTGTCAGCCTGGGCACGCTTCGACTAAACCGGCCCGTAAATTCTAGAAAGCGTACATCGGTGGGATGAGATTTTGAAAAAGACTGCAAATTTCTGATAAATCCACAATCTCTTGTGAAAGGAAATTTAGAGGAACATGGAAAATCTTTCAGCTTGTCCAGGCTATTACGATAACTTAACGACGTCTTAGCTGCGCTTCAAAACCTGCGAAATAGTTTCCGTACCGTACGAAAGAGTTTCCATTACTGTCGGGAAGATGGCAGATACCTGAAATCAATCGCTACTTTCACAGACACATTAGCAAGTCTCACACTATTTATTGCGGCCCCTTTCATGAGCAACGCTAATTATTATTTTGCTTCACTTTCAGATTCTGCAAGCTAAGCAGACACTTGGCCTTGGAATGCAACAATAGACGAAGTCATCGACGTAGCAAGAAATAGCGGCGACAAGTGCATATCCTTTGCAGTTTTACTGAAGAACGACTATGTTTTGCTTGCTAATGTTTAAGGCTAGGGTTTAGATTCTATCCGTGTATGGTTTTATAGTTTGCTTTGCTACTAAGACCGTCTTCAGTCTTTGGGAGACTAGGTGACTAGCCTATTCTGCCTCTATTTGCATGGTGAAGACAAGATATTTTATCATTGTCGGTACTACGAAGGTTGCAATTTCTTGAAGGATAAGAGCCTACTGGATTGTTTATATCAAAATGCACTCCACTATCACAGGATTATCTAGCTCAGCAAGGCTACGAATGGATTGAATTAAAGTAACATGTTTTTGGGAGTGTTTTCATTTATATCGTGGGAATCAACCAGGACTGTCATCAAGACGTAAAGATATGTTTATACATATATCATCGTTTCATCTTGAAGGCTAATTGACGGGTGATAGGAGAACACACACCTTTCTAACGTTCTTACGCAGAGAGGCAGTGACTTGTTGTATGTTGTACAGAATTTGCTAGGCCACTTTTGCCTCTTCGTTGCTTCTTCGCCTTTGCTATATCTGAACATCTAAGAGAAGGTAGCACTTTTTCCACAGAAAGAAGGCCATTCGTTTGGTATAGTGGAGAATCTATATCTTGTTATGCACAGGACTCTAACGGACAGTAGTTTAATCTGTAGCAGAAGTAGCGCAGCTTTTGCAGCCTACGGTTGTCACAAAAGAGACTGAAGCTGCCAAAATGGCGAGGATTTCACCTATTTCTATAGTCCTTTTGTTCTTTCTTGTCGGTAACAATACGTGCCAGAATGATTCGCATGAGAGAACAGATGCTGCCAATTCGAGTTCGCTCTCACAGGTTTGCAAACACGAGACGATAGTGAAGAATCAACTTGACTTAGTAAGCACAAATGAGACATGCTTAAATGGTACGGCATCGTTCACGCCAAATTCTTCGCGCACAGATGTCTATTCACATCACTTGTCTTGCAGTAAGCCATTAGATACATTGAATCTTGTCTATTCCATCTACCTTGTTATCGTGATGGTCGCTGCATTTTTTGGGAATGTTTTCGTGTGCTTTGTCATCGCAAAATCACCCAAGCTTCGAAATCAATCCGTCTTCCATTTACTGTTCTCACTAGCCGTGAGCGATATATTGGTTTCAATTCTCTCACTGCCTATTAAGCTACATATAGGGTTACACAATCAACAATTCTGCATGGATGATGTGAAAATATGCTGGTTCTTCTTTCTATCGGACATTCTCGCCAATTGCTCCTCCGTCACACATCTATTGATGATAAGTGTTCAACGATTCGTTGCTATGATGTTTCCATTTGAAAGTCATATCATTCTTTCTCGCCGCCGTATCGATTTATTGATTGGTTTCGTTTGGATGTACGCCATTCTCTGGAGCTCACTCTGCACTTTCGACTGGAAAAATCCAGAGATGCCATCAATAAGGCTAGCTGAAACACCCACAATCCGCACCTGTTTTAACCCTAACCCGATCTACTGGACGGTCCTGTGGGTTGCAGTGTTCATCATTCCGCTCTTTATCATGGCTTGCCTTCAAGCCGCTATCCTCCACAGCGTCAAATCACACACACGAAAGATTCTCAGAATAGAGCGTGATGCGGATAGAGTTTCACGCATGCGTAGGAGAGAGATAAAAGTAGCCAAAACCGTTTCGATAGTTTACGCTGCTTTTACGATTTGTTGGTTGCCTGTTTGCTTGCTTACAGTTACGGCAAGTTGGTGCAACAGCTGTTTCACAAAGTTTCGCAACGAGAACCCGAAAGTCTTCGTTGTGATCTTTCTTGTTTTTACTAGCATGTTACCAATTCTGTCGTCCACTTTGAATCCTTTTATCTACGTGATATCAGGGGACGATTTTAGAAAGTCAATCAGAGCGCTCTTCACCACTAAAAGGCCACGAGATTCCCGACTGCCGTTGAGAAACGCCAGCACTGATCGTAGAAGTTCTTGGGTGTGATCACCGATGCTGCAGACTGATGACATCTAGGACCTTTTCTGATGGCATCTAGGATTAGTCTTAAATTTTATTGGAGACAAACTCTTAAGGAGAGTTGTTTCTTTAAATATTAGCGTCATAAATTTAATTCAACTGACTGTTTATTTATTAATTTTTGTTGGCAGTTCGCTTAAGATGAGAAGAATTATTGTCTTAAGTAGTAAAAGAGTGTTTCGTTAGTTTCACGGAACTTTGTTTTTTGCTTTGATTCATTGGTAGAGCGCATCTGCTTGAAAAAGAACTGTTCTTGTATCAATAGTTAATTTTATTCAATCAAATGAAAAGTTTAGGGAACAGATCAACTTTTTCTTATTTCTTTCAAAGCTCAAGTTGCTATTTATTTTCCTTTTGTCCTCTTCTAGCGGGGAGGTAAGAATACACAACTCTTAAAAAGCACATCTAGTTTTGAGGGGTGCCACGAGAGGAAGACCAGCGTGCTACACCCCCTCGTCTGAGCATGCCAGCCCAGGGGTCGGGAACCTTTGGCTCGTGTGCCAGACATGGCTCCTTTGATGACTGCACCTGGCCTCTGGCTCACTGAAGAATCTTGGCTGACATGTCTTCAGAATCAAAGGCGACATACGTTACAGCACAGCTAATATCTCCAGAACGGCGAAGCTCATTAGAATAGGTGCTCTCAAGTGTCAAATAAACGGGGGGCGCTAATAGACAGGGGGTTGGAAAAACTTCCGAAATTTACTAAACGAGAGGGTCAAAATAAACGGGGGGTTGGAATTTGTGAAAAGGCTCTGAATGATTATACAAGGACGGAAAGAACAGAAACAGGTTGTCATAGTTCATAAAATTAAAATATTTACAGCAGTACGCTATTTTGCCATGAAAATTGGGCGTAAATTGTACTAACAAAGAAAGGAAATGAAATGAGGGGTTTGCAATAAACGTCAATTTCCTTAAATTTATTAAGCGGGGGTACAAATAAGGTCGGGGAATTGGAACAAAATCGAAAAATCACTAAGCGGGTGTTACCATGGGTTAGCATCACCACCACCACTACCATCATCATCGTCATCATCATCATCGTCATCATCATCATAAAATCATCATCATCATCATCATCATCATCATCATAAAATCATCATCATCATCATCATCATCATCATAAAATCATCATCATCATCATCATAAAATCATCATCATCATCATA
>OLMO02000302.1:1563541-1580070 GCA_900291935.2 Cassiopea xamachana | reverse complement strand
ATATATAGTAAAGTCATTGTAAAGAATTGTATGTGTATATATATATATATATATATATATATATATATATATATATAACAGACCCCTCAAGCTCTTTCCTGAAAAATGCTGCATTGTTGTGTAGTGTTTCAAACATTTCTAAAAATGAATATAGATCCTATAAATTCTTAGTATAAATCTTGGCAGGGTAAATGCACTTGTCACAAAATGTTGTAAAATAATAACATAATGAATTTGAACTACTTCATAAGAAATAAACAATAATAGTTGTAATGATTACAATGCCATTTGTAAGAGAACCTACGATTCCATCTTTTTCTATATGGAACATTGTTGATTTAGTGGACATGGTAAAAGTAGGAATTGAGGTTGCAGTTAATTAATAGTAAGAATATTAAATTAGGCTGAGAAGGATGTTGTATTTTCCTTCTAGTGAACCAAGAAAACTAGGCAGAACTAGTATTTAAATAATTATACATAAACACCATAAGACTAGCCAATGGACATTTTAATTTTAATAAAGGATAAAATGCCTACCAGGCTTTTCCTTCATTATGTCAAGTGCACGGTCCGCTGCTGTTGCCAACAATGGAGGAAGAGATGCAGAAAAGCAATACCCTTGTCCAGATAGACGCTGTAAAAGAAAGACAAATTATAGTTTCACTAAGTAGTTGTATTGCCAAAAAATTCCATAGCTCATTGCTTGATGTGTTGCTATAAATCAAAAGTATTCTGGTAAATAGAAGATAATCAAAATGATCATGATTGCTCAATTTCATAGTTTAATGACACAGCAGTATGAAACTTAGTTTCATTAAAAGTTGCCTAAAATTGTAGAAGTGGCAATCTGAATTATATTCAGTCTATTTTCTATCTGCATGTCAAAAATTTAAATATAATGAATTGCAAAGTAGAAACCCTCAGATAAAGCATAAAATATGAAAGAGAGGAATAGAGGATGCACAACTTTTTTGTGCTCTTCTCATTTACCTGTTATTTCTTTCCAAAGACAGAAAAGGAACATCAGAATATTAAATTATTAAAGTGACAAGAAATAGATCAGCTTTACTTGATGATCAATGACAAATGAAGATCCTGCTGAGAATCCACCAATTGTGGCCAGAGATGCTTCAAGTGAAACAGCAATTAGGTCTACTTGGTCAAACTACAAAAACAAAATCTTAGCATTCTAAGATGACCAATTGCAATCATAATGAGATCATTCATGGAGATATTTTTATGGTCAATTTTCTCATAACATAAGTACTTTTTACACTCATGTCCCCCCCCCCCCTAATTCAGTTCAGTTGTCTACAGTCCTGATGGTGGATATTCAAAAATATGCATAAACAAAAAAGCAGGAAAGACATTTTATGTAACTTATGAACCTAGACAAGCTAATAATAAAGAACAGAAAAAATAAGCTATGTAGTTATGTAGCTTGTCTGTACAGACAAAACTGTTAACATTTCAATACTTGAGCAGCACTTACAGGTATTTCATAATGCTCTGTGATCCCCTTGCCAGTTTTTCCAAGGACACCAAATGACATTGTCTCTTCAATGAAAATCCTAACCTTGTATTTATACTTCAGCTCCAACTATAAATAAACAGTAAATTTTTATCAAAACTATGATAAATAATATTATGTGGTGTTACTATGGTGCTACAAAGTAGTAAAAGCAGCTTTTAGTTCCAATGGCTTCAACAAAAGTTGTATGAATAACTCTATGAAATTAAGCCCTTTACCAGTTTTGGAAGAGGTGCTAAGTCACCATAATTTACATAGAGCCCTTCCACAACAAGGAACCTTCTTGTTATCTTTGCCTTCTTTGGGTTCTAAAAGACATAAAAACACTGATATTGTTTTATGATTAGACCTCTATTTTTAAATGTAAAAACCATTTTCATGTGTTGTACAAGTTATACTCAAAGCTCTTCTTTGTAAGAGTCATCACATACATTACACATGATGCATGTTTATTGATGATGCATGAATATTGCATGTGTATAATTAAAATATTCCATGTACCCAGGTACCAAAACCTTTAAAATAATTTGAGTCAAATTATATGATAAACAAGTCATAACATTTTCTATCATTTTTGTCAGAACAAAAATTACCCAAACTAAATGGGCTTTTGCCCACTTGGGGGACCTATGACTCATCATCCCTTGTCTTCTCTGGCTATGCATACATAACATATGCATACATAACATCAATTTATGACCGGTTCTATTTGTTACATCCTTAATGACACAAATCTTCTATTAATATCTAGTACATCTGAACAACAACAATTCATACCTTAATATCCCTCTCTTCTTGCTCTTTTAACTTACTTTCCAAATCATCCAAATCATTATGCTTAAACCAATAAACTTTACTTCTGGATGCTACAATCCCTTTTTGGACTGCGAATCCTACACCATCATCACTGCAAGATCCAACAAACATAATTGATGCATGCTTTAGTTCCATTTAATCTTGTATGAATTATATTATTCACCAAATTGTTTATTATTTGCCATGGTTCAAGAGTTAACTTAAGACTCAGCTGTATGCAGGAAGAACTGTAATTACATGCTGAATGTGACATTAATAATAGCTGAGATCAACATACCAAAATATTACATCAGTTCTTTTAGAATATGCTGGTATGACACTGGCAATTGTGGAAAATCCATATGAGTATAATATTGCCTCATCTGTGCCAAGATACGAGGCAATCTTCTTCTCCAAGTCAAGGTGCACATCTAAATGCCAATTAATGGTTATTATCAGTGTTAATGAAAACAACATCTGTAAAATTTAAAAATTCTCATTGGCTAACGAGTTAGAATCTGAGTTGAACTCCAAAGAGATCTCAATCAACTCTACTTTGCATTATAAACACTCTGCTGACATTATCTATTAAGCTCAAAAAGTTGCAAAAACGTTTTATACTTTACAAGCATAGTAGATAAAATCTGCAAGAGTTCAATCACCTTGACTGTTTAATACAGAACCACAACAGACTATTCTTCAATATATGCATCATTTTGATGGCCATTGAGTAATAAATCAAACACAACAGATTTCATTTCCATGTGGCAATGGATGAATATCAGAAAAGTACTTATTTCATGAATAGCAATAGGCACATGTGCTATATAAGATATATATCTAACTTAATGAATTATGAATAAATGTAGTAAGTTATTTCCTACCAATTGTGCCATAGAATCCCCTAGGGCCACATGTGCCAACACCATATTTATTCAAAGATTTCACAGCTTTTTCCTGAAAATATTATCAGAATCACTAAAGGAAGGCCAGTAAATAAGTAAACTAATCTATCTAGTGAAAATATAGTAGATAAACATTCAATATTTTCCTTCCATTCATTCAAGCCTATTCATTTTCAAAACAATGATGTGATGGTTTTACATAGAAAAGCCAGAAAGCAAGATTTGATTGCAATGGTGTCACATTTTCAACCATCTCAAGTAACCAACAAGGATGTCCAGCTATGCATATATTTTTATTTACTATCATCATATCTACTATCATCACAGTGTTAAATTAATTATGAATACCTTGCTTTTTTAGGTCTTTATTGATATTGTAAAGGCCTAGATATTGAATACCTTACTTAATATATAGCTGAAAAGATGCAAAAAAATTTCAAACAATGATAAGGAAATTGTTGAGCTTACTTCAATGGTCTCCTTGCCAACAAAGCCAAGGAAATTGAATGTTGCTAAATTAATGCAATCTTTTCCATCCACATTCATTGTCACACCAGCCTTGCTAAATATTGAAAATAACTCAATTATTTTCAAAAAAGGAGGAATAGTTACTAAGGAGAAAGAAATATGCTAAAAGGCATCAACATTCCAGATAATGAAACTGATCCCCCAATGACATTGCTTCATTTTTGTACAAAACAGTAGACAAAAATACCCACTTTTGTGGAAGTGTTCACACTATTCTGCTCAAAAACACACAAAATCAGAGGTTTTTAAAAATACTCTTCAAAGTGGATATCTACAAAAATGGGAGCTTTCTTGGAATGGATTAGATCAGTGTGAACACACAAAAATGGATGCTCTTCTCAACCACAGCACTGTAAACATGTAAAAACTACAGAAACTGATTTTTTTCTTATTCTGTGAGCAATGTGAACACACAAACAAAGATATTTTTATCTCTGTTTTTGTAAAAAAATGGAGTAGTATCAATGGGTGAAAGGTATCTACAAAAGAGTAAAGTTTGAAAACAACACAGTGTGAATAGAGCATAAAGTGTAAAAGCAAATAGAATATCAAAATAACTACAGGACATTCAAATAAGGGTTAATGGAAATTGTCTGGAAATATTTCACAGTAGCTCTGCTTCTTCTGCCAAAAATTAGTTTCTGTCTAAAAGAACCTAACACAAATGTACCACTGTTTCCTTGGGGTGCTCAAAGTTGCTCAAACTTCACTCACCCATGAACAATTTTTGGATTTAAAATATAATCATCAACTTGCTCTTTAGGAACCAGTGGCTCAGGTTGCCATTCTTGAATGAGTGTGTCTTCTTCCTGTTAGCAAAATTTCACATTTTGTAAAATATGAAAACAAAGGTTAGCTTCATAGTTGCTAATATCACAAGTAGCAGAAATACATCCTGAGTAAAATAATATGAAAATTGAGGCTGTGTGCAGCAAATTTCTTTTTAGCATGTAACAGCAGGGAAACACCTTAGGGCCTATAACAATCCCATGGCAATGGAAAATCAAAGAAAAGGGAGAAAGGCTAAGTAGACAAGTTGCAGTGTGATATATAGAAAAAGTTGCAGTATTGCAAAATGTACTCTGGGAACACGTAACTGATTACATTGCAAATTTTCTTCATAATGCTACCATGGCACCTCCAAAACCAGCTTGCATAACATAGCTCTATCTAAGATCATATATATACAATCGCCAGAAGGTTGGAGAAACAATAGGTTACCTGCTAAAATTTCCCTAAGTTACAGTACATATGAAAGTAGCATAGATCATGCTCAACAACCAAACATGAAAATCAAAGAGCTGAAACTCTAAATAGTATTTTATTACATGTTCTAAGAGAATACAACCATGCATAAAGCTAATACAAGCTGCAAACTACAAAGCCGCCAACCTCTTTGGAAAGCTCCAGTTTTTGCTCTCTCGGTGTATAACTCTTCCTCGTTAGCAAGCGGATGATCCATAATATCAAGATAACTTCCAAAAGAATATGATAGAATGGTACCTACAAATCAATTAATAATTCCTTGAGGCACCTTTGCATTCATAAATGAAAAGCTTATCTGGATTTCCAGGCGTTGACTAATCCGATCTCATCCAGATATGACAACAACTACCAGCAAAAATACTATCTGTGTATACTCAATTTGCCACGAAAAAATAGATTATATTCAGCGTGATAAACCGAAAGATGCACTCTTCAATCTCATATTACACATTTATATAATTTAATGGGTAAATTGTGAACTACGTTCGATCGTGAGTTGTATGAGAAGAACCAAGGAAGAAAAATACCTTCAGCGTATTTTCAACAACAGATGCGATCCTTGTGAGAAACAGAGTAAGTGATAACAAATTCGTTGTTCCACTATTGGCTAGAGTTTCATCCGCTACTTTGCTACCCTCCATGCTGGCCAAGCCCTCTTTTGATTCTATTTTCATGCAGCCTCGTTCTCAACATGTATGATTATTTTTACTATTGTTAGCGCACCAATCTAAACGCTGAGAGAAAGAAGCTAAATACCTACATGTAACTTACTCGTGATCTTTCTTCGAAGTACCGTAGTGTCAATTTCATTAATCTCTCCATTAGCTCACTAGGTAATTTTGGGAAATCTTGTAACTCTTTCATTGCCATGTGCAATGATCTTAATATCGACAAACAAAACTTAAGTTACGCCTTAAGGAAAATATCTGCCATCATCATCTGATCCACCTACTACATATTCTGCATGAGAAACAAGCCTTGGACTGACCCTGATCTTCTTACTTACTGAACTAAAAAGTAGTTACATGGTGTTTCACTTTGTAGTTTGGGTTTTTCTTTTTTCTTTTTAATTTAATGACTAAATGTAACCTTATCAGCCAGATACAAATTACCTGTATTCGAGAGATTTGTATTTGTAAATTTTAGTTTGAATATATACATGAGAAGTTATCAAGTTTATGCTCAAAAAGTTAAGAATATTCAGTACTGGACTTTTGAGACTTAGGAAAGTGTTTTAGTGCTTATATATTCAAAATTTCATGTTTTTGATGTTGGCTATCCTCTAGCAATTTAACTTCTGTTATTTACAAGATTTATTATTATTTCAAGTGTACGTGGAGCTTTTTCACTTCCTATTAATGCGCATACGCAAAACATTAGAACTCAAAAATGTTTGCTAAGAAAATCTCGACAAAGTTTTATACTGGAATTGCGGAAAAGTTATGAAAGTGTCAGTACTGGGCGAAAAAATGTTTTTATGAAAAAACGTGTACTTTCCATAAAGTTTCTTGTTGTGAATTGTTGAGTTGAGCCAGTTTCTAATTAATGCATGTAGATGCCATTTCAATACAAGCTTCAAAAAGTTGTAGATGAATACTCTCTACTTTTCAGACTTGCCTCTTAACAGCTTGCAGAATCGTTATTTTATTGTTTGTAAGTGCGGCTCTTAGATATGCTACGATATGATATGCGGTCCTTACAGTTTTGTAACGATTACGTGCTAGCACAAAAAATGTGCGCGGGAGGTTACCTTTTTTGGTGCTCACAATGGAATTGGCGATTCAGTGCTAAAAATATTATGCGACCTGCACTTAGTATAAAAATTTGGCGTAATGCTAAAGAATTCCTTTTAGAGCCACACCCATTCCTCACAAGGAATGGGAACTCTATATCTTCCATTGATGAAGCAAAACAGTTTTGTTTTAAGCACTTTGTAGAATATGTATGTTAACAAGCTTTTGAACGATATCAGAGCGTATTTTGAAACAAGTTCTCATCTTGAAAGTAATTGATTTTCAGTTTCAATACCGCTGCTTCACTTTTCAAGGCCGCTTCAACTGGACAAGATGACCTTCTTTGGCCTTCCAGCAATGTGTTACACCTACAAATCCTTAATGTCACATCCATTGTTGAATTTCGAAAGACCAGGTAAGGTGCAAGCATGATTATTTATGGGTAAATCTTGTGTATCTTGCTTTGGAATAGCCTAACAAATGAGTCGAAGCAGGCACTTACCTTAGGAGAGGTACAAAAATTTTTCAACACGGGGGTTTTACTTTTCTGACGAGGGGGCTAAAATATGGTTTAGAGGGTACTATAAGTGCTAAATATCTCTGAGAAAATCGTTTTCCATCTTCCGACAGGGCTAGCATGTTCCGACAGGGATGCTACAGCCTCCCTTGCCCTCCCCTTGCGCCAACACTGACTTAACCTTAGCTATTTCAAGAAGGTAGCTTGGATATGACTATTATTCTTGCAAAGTAAAGTTTTAAATTGTAATTATATAGCTCTTAGCAGACTTTCTTTTTACTACTGGGTACTCCTTGAAAAGCAATACTTTTAACAGATGGGCTACTCTCCTGATAATTAAATACATCCAATATTAATATACTTTGCCTTTCATGCTTCATTATAAGAAGTTCGATACGTATAATACTTTAATATTTTTGAACTTCTTCCGTGGCTCCTTTGGAGTTTTCAGTACAAATAATTAAGTGCTAGTGTCCAGACCCTTCCTTCGCCACCGCATGCTCATGCTGAACAGATTTCAAATTTTTGGAAGGGTGGATTTCCTACCATGAAAATGGATGGAAGCGGCTGGCAACCCAACCAACAAGGATTAGAACAGATTCTTCAGCTCCTGAAGGAAAGCCAAAGCCCAAATACCGACACTCAAAGAGCTGTCCAACAAGTATCTTCTCTCATTAAAAATGTAAATTCGGAAAGGCCTACATAGTCGACTTCGGCCCATACTACTCACTAGGAAAATTTAGGCATTCTATTGTATATATTGCTGCAGCTATAAATGCACAATTGTACCATGATACCTTAGACTATTTAGGCGTAGTTTCCACTATGGTACAAACCCATAATCTGCAGCGTCTCCATTTTGTGTCTATGTGTAGAGTTTCGGGTCTTAGTGAGTGCGCCCATGTTGTAGCATGTCAAGTGATGCTGGAAATTGCAGTATGGTGCTAAAAGTATCGACATTTAATGGGAAATTTGAGCTGGAAGTGCAAGATAAACAAAAGAGTATGAAAGTAGGGTTCTTGCTGAGGTGTTTCTATGCGTTTGTCAGACTAATGGTAGATTTACTAGCCAGTCCGGAACAAACACCTCCCTTGACTAATTTTTTCTACAAAAATTGCATACCATAACAGTTTTCTTGCAACCCCCCTCCCATTTATAATTGTGAACCAAGAAAGAGTTTTCCACCCAGACACAAAAACTACAACCCTAGGTGAATGTTCAAACTTTCCATCAGATGTACTGACAAAATAGTTGAAGGTCAGACCAATGATGATGAAGTTATATGAGAGGTGCATTGGTATTAACTATATTATTGACAACTATCAGGGCTTAATATATTGGTTTATATGAGTAATTTGCCTGCTTTTGGCAACGTTATCTTTTTATCAGAAATTGTTTACCATCAATTTTGGCTTGCAAAGAAGTGGATACTTTAGGTTGTCCCACCATTATGCATACACAAAGAGAATTTAGGCTAATTTATATTGGATGTAGCTATTCCTCAACTTTTTCAGAAATTGGAATCATTAAATCAGTATCCAGATTTTAACAGTTATCTAATTTTTGTGCTGACAAAGTTGAAGGGTGAAGGCATTGGTAGGTATTAGGAAATATTTTGTATTTTTTATGACATTATAAAGCAAAATCAGTTGGATTTTGATAAATCTGTATATTAGGCTTTTTGTGTTCTTGTGTTCCTTTTTATCTTTGCAGTAATCACATGAATTTACTGGATATAAGCAAAATTACTATTCACTAGAAACAGTTTTCAAGGTGGAATTTCCAAGAATGGACCATTTTGAGTTATTAGGGCTTCTCTAGGGCTACACTGAGAAAGAAGGTTGTGGTACTTTGATGATGTTGTTACTCCTGTAGTATTCAGCATGTTTCATTTTCCCATATTTCAAATGCTAGTCAATTTTGCATAAGCCAATTGTGGCGACTTGGATATTACAAATCTCTTGGTTATTGGGACAACTTTGGTAGTTTCATTCATATTGTGGTGTGCCATGTTCTTTTACCAAGGTCTATAGACCAGTGGTCTCCAAACCTTTCCACCCAATCGTGGCCGAGGGCTGCATCAGATTGTAAACAGCAGGTGGATCGGATAACACAATCAAGTTCCAAATAAGAAAGAAGTAAAACAGCAATGTTACTTTTAGTTATTTGCTTAGTATTATCTTTTTCAGTAGGCAGTTGATTTAGGCACTATACAAGCCAATTTCCATACTTGTTTCTCTAGACAAATATATGTCTTAAGGGCTGGATAGTAAGGCCTTAAGGGCTGTATCTGGCTTGTGGGCCCATAGTTTGGAGATCGCTGTTTTAGAGCTAGGTGGACATTTTCTTTGCTTCAGAATGATCACTGTTGGCTAACCATAAAATGAAAAACATGCTTTTGCCTAGGCCATTGGTTTTCAACTAGGGTTTCTTAGAGTCCAAGGGTTCTGCCTGTAAAGTCCAGGAGTTCTGCCAGAAGTTACACAAATGTTATGATGGACAGTAAGTTTTTCTCCTGCATTGATATGTAAACAGGGATCCTCTAGCCACTTCAATGTTTCCATGGGGTTCTGTTCCTGCAAAAAAGTCTAAAACCACATGCCTAGGCCCATTGTTTATGAATTGCCTTTTGTTCTGCAGATAATACTTTATTGTTTTCCTTTTTGATTTCAGATGAGCCTACTAGATCTCTAGCAGGCCTAATCTTGAAAAACAATGTTAGGAGCAATTATCACAGATTCCCCCCTCCAGTGAGGGAATTTGTAAAAGCAGAATGCTTGAATGCAATAGGGGACCCATCTCCTCTTATACGGGCAACTATAGGTATACTTGTCACAACAATTGCTCAGAAGGAGCTTGGCACATGGCCTGAACTGCTTCCCCGGCTTTTGCATCTGCTTGATAGCGAGGATTTCAATGTTTGTGAGGTACATTTAGATCTATCCTCTTTTATTTTATCTTATTTAACAACAAAACTGGTTTGTTACTTCTACCTTTGAAGTACTGAGAATAATTTACAAGTCCTGTGGGATGCTTTGTTTTCAAAAGCTTTTGTTAGTTATATTGCTTTTCTTCGTCCATTTCAATTATCTATTAGATATATTTTGGTGTTTATGCATTAAATCTATTGTAGGGAGCATTTGGTGCATTGCAAAAGATTTGCGAAGATCTGGCACCCCAGCTTGATGCTGACAACACAAACCGCCCTGCAGGTGTTATGATACCAAAATTTCTTGAGTTCTTTAGACACAATAATGCCAAAGTTAGGTGGGTTGCTAATATTTTGTTATAGAAAAATATAATTGTGTTTTCATATTGTTTGGAATTACATATGGAAATATATTTTGATATTTGGCTTGCACAGGCCAAAAATTTTACAACTATGAAGATCCACAAGAACCACAAAAGGGTTCTCAAAATTTTGCAGCTCTTTTCATTCATTTTTTTCATTTGAAAATATTCAAAATTCTATTAAATAACACATTACATTATATGGTACAAAACAACTATTTGCAATACATAATATATGACATTGTCTAATCTGTATAAATTATGGAATTTCTTGAAGGAGGACTCTCCCAGTAGTCCAAAAACTAAAAAGATGAGAGCCCTCCCTCCCTCAATTATAGGTAATGATTTCCTCAATAGCTGTGCTCTTGCTTTCCTAGCAAATCTTTTGCAGAATTATGAAGGATTTATAATTACAGTAGAATCCCATTAATTTGGACCCTGGGTAGCATGTACATTTCCTTAGTCGTACATATTTCTTGTCCCCCTTGGATTTGAAGACTGTTATCAAGACCTTGGGTATCTTAGATATTTGTTAAGTCAGACGAATTTGCTGTCCCCCTGAGGGTCTGAGTTAACAGGACTGTACTGTATGATTATGTTAGAGCTCTGCATTTATGTCCTCTTATTTTGTTGACCTGAACTCTGGTAATTACATAAATATATTTAATTGCACTACTGTTTATTACTTTGCTGAATGTGAGACAGTTGAAACTTGAAGTGGGCAAGACACATCATTTAATTTTCACTGGACTAGTACAGAAATCTACCCTACAGTATTATGAAGTATAGGCTGTCATCAGATATCATACTATCTTTGATGTAACTTATCTTTGTCACTTTTCTATTTCTGATTTTTAGGTCTCATGCAATTGCTTGTGTTAACCAGTTTGTCATATGCAGAAGCCAGGCATTGATGCAGCAAATATCACAGTTCATGGAGGTGAGATTCCATTCATAATATTTTTTCATATAAGTGTATACTAATACCTATATGTTATCACAATATTTGACTTATAAGCTATGACAATGTAAAAGTTGTATACAATAAATTTGATCTCTTCATTTGCAATTTGAAGCAAGAAGAACAACCATTGTTTAATTTTAAACCATTTTGAAACTTATAAAATGTTTATAAAATATAATAGTTATTTCCATAATTATCATGCTATGCTGCTACTTCAGCTCACTTCCATTATCCACCCCCTCCCCTTCACAAAATTTTGGGTCTTGGAAGATGAGTCTTAGCAGCCTTTATTATAGTCCAGGAATTTCGATGCACAGTACTCCCTTATTCTTCTTCCAGTCATTTATGGTCATGGTGATCAGCAATCAGGAAGTTGTCAGGGAGTTTCATCTCTGCCTTAGAAGTCAGGGGAAAATAAGGGAATTTATAAAAACAGGAATTTCTGCAAATTGCAATCTTTAAATTGCCCTTTCTGACTGGAAAATTAGGCAGCTTCTTCACAGTTTCCAAAGCATGTCGTGGAATATTCCCAGTTTAATCAGGGAAACCACCAAATATCAGAGAATTTTATAATGGAAAACTGCTGATCACACTGATGGTGCTTGTATTCGATTCTGTGTCATTGTTGGTCAAGGCCAAAGGTCCAACCATAAGGCCATAACTGTTTTAGATCTCTTTGGTATTATTGAGAGTACTCTAAAACTGAGGTTTATTACGTTAAATCCCATTACTTTGTGTGCTAATCTTAATGAATTCTTCATTAGGGGCTTTTTAGCCTGTCAAATGATAATGACCCAGAAGTGCAAAAGAATGTATGTAGAGCAATTGTCATGCTGTTGGAAGTCAGAGTTGACCAGCTAATTCCACAAATGAATAACTTGGTTGAGGTATGTTTTCACTTTTACAACTGAAGTAAATTTTCTCATTTATAGCTATTTATTGTGTATTTTGGTTCTAACTACTCTATTGCTCTGTAACTACTACTCTCTAACTACTCTCTGAATTGCTTGATTGTTCTACTAGTTTGCATTAGATGCAGATTGTATAATGGAGATACTAAATGAAATCAAGAATACCTAGATGTGTTCTATTTTTTGTAGAGCTAGTCAAGAATTCCTGGGTCTTTCATAGCTTTACATAATCCAAAAGTTAATAAAACTTTTGTTCATTTATTGGAAAATATTGATTTCGTCATGGAATCCACCCCTAGCATTTTAACTAGGAAGTACTTTATCTATGCCATTGGAGCAGTTACAAGTAACTTGAATCATAATATGTGTTATTTTGGACTTAAAACCTTCTGATCAATCAATCAGTCACTCAATCAATCAATAAAACAATCAATTCTAATCAATGCATATCATCACTTAGTATATGCTTATACGCACACAAGATTCAGAAGAGGGTGTTGCATTGGAAGCATGTGAATTCTGGCTTGCATTGGCAGAACAGCCAATATGCAAGCAAGTTCTTGGCCCATATCTTCAAAGGCTGATACCAGTTCTTGTCAATGGAATGAAGTATTCAGAAATGGACATTGCCTTATTAAAGGTAAAGTTACTTGTGATAACCATGCCTGAAAGCCAGTTATAGCCAGAAAGTTATATGAGCATATAGATGATCCAACAACCTAAAGGCAACCACCTTTCATATTTTTCTCCTCACAGATTCATTCATTTGTGACCCCAAATAGAAATCATAGATTCTACATGTTGAATAAGGGCTCTTAGCTTGTTATCTGTTTTGCTGTTTGCAGCATTTTCTGTGTTGTAATCTCACAGAGTATAATAGGGCAGCCTTAATCTCCCATCAAATTGATGTATTTCTTCCACACACCTACCATCAGATTCCTTCTTCACGATTGTGCAGGGTTTGGGGGCTTTTCACAACCATCATGTGATTTTGAAAAGTCTTATGAACTATTTATATATAGTCATCTATTTATTAGCATTATGGTCTTGTATGTTGTTCAGTTGAGTAGGACCACCTGTAATAAAACTCAGTGCTGTTAGACAGTGGTAGCACTGCATGTTAAATTGAATCCCATTTGTTTTTTGTACTGAATGCTAGACATTTTAGACTTGAAGAAAAACTAATGCCACTTGTGTTCTCTTTCAGGCTGTTGTTCTTTCACTTCTAATTAATTTCTTTTAGTAGCAACTATATCCATGATGTTGTCACAGCCTGAATATTCAACAGCATTCTTTTAATTACTTCATATTTTATTGTGATTTGCTCTTTCTTTCTTAGCTATTTTCATTCTATGTGCTTTAGGGAGACTTAGAGGATGATGAAAATGTACCTGACAGTGAACAAGACATTCGACCACGATTTCACAAATCAAAAACCCACAACCCTGATGGACAGCAGGTAATGCTTCCTGAAAAGGAACTCCATTGATTTTGTTATAAAATTTAAGTAACCCTTTATTTTAACATCTGTTGTGTTAATTGTAGGAATGATTTATGACTTCTTGGTTTTGCAGGAAGACAGTGATGATGACGATGATCTTGACGATGATGCTTTATCAGACTGGAACCTTAGTAAGTTTTCTTTAGTAAGATATTGCAATCACACATGCACATTAGTAAAAAATTGTATGCTACAATAAAGTAGAGTAAATCTTGTTTCAATGCCTTTGTAATCATTTCCCCATCTACATTACTCAACCAGCAATTCAGAATTCATACAGAAGCTTTAGATCAGCAATCAGGAACCTATGAATTGTAAGCCAGATGTGGCTCTTTTCAAGACTGCACTTGGCTCTCTGCTTCACAAACAAATCTTAGCAGGCATTTCTTCAGAGCATTGCAAAACAGTGAATACCTCCAGAATGGCTTTCCATAGTTACCATTGGTGTTGTCATGAGGTGTCTAGCTCAACAGAGCATTGGCCAAGTCATTGTCAAATCAGATTATTTTGTGACCTCATGTGGCACCAATGTCCAATTGTATAACTCTCATGTAAATATATTTTTTTAAATATGAGACGTTCATGGCTCTCTTGATGAAAAACGTTTCCAACCCCTGCTTTAAATATATCATCTACTTACATCTATTACATGTTTCATTGATATTGCTTATATAGTTTTCCATGACCATATTTAATATAGTGACCTGTAATTCAAAAGCCTTTTACTTTTCTCTCTCTCTCTCTCTCTCTGTCTCTCTCATTTTTGGCAGATGTGACATGTTATCAAAGAATTATGTGTTGATGATATATAATCTCTGCTAAAAGTACTTAGAACACCAATCAATATTTTTGCCTGTGTCGAATGATTGCAGTCCCCTCCCCCCTGAAACAATGTTGAGTTAAGAGTGTATTTGCCAGAGACATATCTCCATGCATAGCGACATTTTTTGTGCCTTTTGACCATGTTTACAACAACATTGTTTTGAGGGGGAGGGAGCAATACTACTAAGTGAGCAACAGAAATAGTGTAAGTGTTCCAAGACTTTTGGTAGAGATTGTAGCTACATAGAAATTGTAACAATTTTGTAGCTACTTTTATTTTTTCATTGGCTTTTGTTCTGATTGCATCCTTTTGAAATCTGTCTTTTTTCAGGGAAATGCTCTGCGGCTGGCCTAGATGTTTTGGCAACTGTATTCCGTGATGACCTTCTGCCAATATTGCTGCCAATTTTGAAGGAAATATTATTTCACCCAGACTGGATCACCAAAGAATCTGGAATTCTTGTATTGGGAGCTGTCGCTGAAGGTTTGTTTTTCCCTATCTTCCCCCCTCTTTCTATCTCTTGCTCTCCTCATGTCTCAATACTTTCATCTACTCTCTCCCTGTGAGGAGAATTATTGACTTGTTTTGTTTTATCATGCTGCGCAGGTGTATATAGTCTTGATTTTGATTGATAGGTAGTAGTTAGGAAAAGGTCGTTGTGATCGAAGGTAGGCTGTAAGATAGAGTAAGAGATATTCCTTTTTGTTCCATCCAAAAGAAAAGTACAATTTTATGTACACTCCCCCTTTCTTCACTTTTCCCACCCCTTTGCTCCCTCCCCTCCTCCCACTCTCCCTCTACCTTTTTTCTCTCTCCCTGCTTCTCCCTTCCCTATTATCACTTTATCACCCTCCCCTCACCTCTTCAAAAAGAAAATCATTTGTTCAGAATTCTACTCTCCGATACTATGTGAATGTTCTCTGTCATGCTGGAAAGTCATGATGTTTTCATAAGAACAATTAAAGTAACTATGCGCTCAATAAATAGTTGGTGTTTTTCGTAGGGTGCGTCAATGGTATTTCTCCTCATTTACCTGAACTAGTTAACTTTATGATTGCTTCTTTGTCTCACAAAAAAGTAAGTAATTTTCCCTTGCACTAATTCTGATTTATTTACCTAGGTGAAATAACATGTGTATTATCGTGTGTGTTATAGGCTCTTCAGTTTTTCTTATTTTGATGGATTATTCTGCATGATTTTTATGAGTTTCTATTCCCTTCAGATGTTTCTTGTATTTGTAGAACTGAATTCTGATTGGTTCACGGTTGTTTATGCTTGTAGGCACTGGTTAGGTCGATTACATGCTGGACCTTGAGCAGATATGCATCATGGGTAGTCCAACAGCCTCCTGAGACATACTTACAAAGACTAATGACGGAGGTTCGTTTTCTTCAATTTACCTTAAGTCCTTTTATTATCTGGTATTTGCTCTTTTTTTACGATTGTCAATGTTACTTTATGTTAAAGTTGCTGTACATGTGTTTTGCAGATTTATACATATGTTGTTATATATATCATTGTACATTATAGATACTATATATATATATATATATATATAGATTATAGATAGATTAGATCAAAGACAGGACATAACTTTTTCTGTTACTCCGAGTTTCACGCTTACGCGATCATCAGACAGACTTTAACCTTTAATCTATTACGCTCTGTGATTCAATGCATTGAGCACTATACCGACAGTATAGACTTAAACATCCAGATCAATATATATATATATATATATATATATATATATATATATATATA
>OLMO02000302.1:1491866-1503833 GCA_900291935.2 Cassiopea xamachana | reverse complement strand
TTATCCTTAGGTGCTCTTGGCACTGTAGGATCCTCCTCAGACTCTTTCAGTGAACTACTTAAGGCAGTTGATTTTGACAACAAAACGCAAAAAGCTATCCTGTCCAGGATCATGAACATCACCATAAGATGCACATATTACATATTCTGCTGTCGCAATAAGCCATGGACAAGTCCAAAATTACACGGCACAGGAATATGGACTTTCTCAGTAATTAACTAGACTTTTCTTTTCTAATACGCTTGGTTTTTTATTTTTATTTTTGTACCACTGTGACAGCCAATTGTACATTGCCTTATATAGTGAGATGTATAATTGTAATTAGTTGATATATTGTTGAAATGAAAGTTTGAAAAAAATATATATATATATACATGTATTTATACTTATATCTATCTATATATGTATGTATTTGTGTTCATCTAGAGTGAACATACCGTTGAAAGAGTTAGCTATTTGCGGCAAGCTTTACTAAATTTGAGCCACGACACCCTTTTATCCTTTGGTATTATATAGAACTCTGTAAGATTGCCTCCTCGTTGACCTTCTAAGCTTTTACTCCCACACAGAACTTTTGGATTAATTTCGATTGCTCTGTTTCTCTCTTCAAGGACATCGATCCGTGGAATAAATCACAGGCTTTTGTATAACGATACATCCAACGCCTGGAAGGAATTGAGAAAGAATTTGCCTCCAGAAGTTTTTTCTTCGAAATCCAATGGATCTTCATCAGATCATTCATCAGTAACTTTAAGTATTCCCTCAGAAACTGAAGTGGGTCTTGGTGCAATAAACGATGTACATATTTATGGATCAAAGCGAAAGGTAGAACAATAGTTTTTTCGTATTTTGTGATGCAGAATAACCAATTATACGCAGTACCATTGGGACATGACATCTTGAGTCCCTGTTTTCTTTCGAATGTTTATAGTCTTGCATTGCAGTGATACCATATCATCTTTTGCTATGTCATACTTCTCGACGCATTGCAACCACTGAATCATTGATCAGGTTGTTAGTTAAGCAATCCCTCTATACACCATAAATCCTCCGAATAAGCCCCCCTCGAAAAAGCGCCCACCTACAAAATCACTTTTTACAAATAAGCCCCCCTCTTCAAATAAGCCCCCACGGGGCCTTATTGGAGGGAATCATGATTGCAGAATAATATCTTATTTCAAGAAAACCCCACAAGGAAATAGCTATACAGTATTACTTCGTTTGACTGGAGAAAAAAAAGCAAAAAGAAACCCGACTATCTTGAAGACGATGAAGAATCGTTGTTGACTAATAAATTTATTTGCGTAATAGTCTTTTTGTAGTTTTTTCATATATTCAATTGAGAAATGATATCGTTCATTTCTGTCAACCTTTGAGGAAAATGACGAAGTTTGAAATAAGCTCCACCCAAAAATTAATCTTTACAAATAAGCACCCAGGGGGGCTTATTCAAGGATTTACAGTAGATTAGGTAGTCATCTGGATATCATTGTAATCACCATAATGATTGAAATCATCATAATCATTGTCATCATTGTAATCACCGTTATCATCTTGATGCCTTGATAGATATCTCGAGATGAGAATTGTTCTGTTTGTGGTACCACTGGTAGTTACAACGGAATCTGGCATGGCTGTCGAATTTGCGACAAATTGTACCACCAATTGTGTTTGGAGCAGAAAGGTGGGATAAGTGATGAGCTGAATTCAAAAGCATTAGCTGAATCTGAAACTTCTGTTGGTTGGAGTTGTCCTGACTGTGTAAGTATCTTTTCATTGACAATACGTTTTCTTTTACAAGAAACCCAGCTGAAGGCTTTGTACTAGTACTACTTAGTAAAAGTTTCTTAATTTTGGCCTCATTTTAGTTCTAGAAGTTTCTTAAAAGCACCTTAAGTTCATTTCATTTCATTTCAAATATGTTAGGAGGGTGGTCCTTCAGCTGTGCTGGTTGTCAAGGGGCCCTTCATAACATACATTACAAAATAAACATACAATATCTAAAATCAAGCAAAGTGAACCAAAAACAGTCCTAAAACATTAACTAAAATGGATATTAACGATAAATAAAAAATTACTGCATCAGAAAAAGAAGAATCAAGATTTAAAATAACTATATGCTACATACATTTTTTTAAAATAGTCAGGGATGATGCCAGCCTTCCCTCAACAGAGAGGCCATTTCAAGTCTTAGCACCTCTAAAAGAGAAATATTTTTGGCCAGTTTTCGAGCTTTTCTTAGGTAGTCTCAAATCAGTTAGTGTGTTTCTTAAGCACCTTGACGTTAGCTGGGATGCTGGAGTTAACTAATTAATTTGTAGTGAAAACATAAACGGATCGTGAATGTAGCAGACTGTTAGTATTATAACTAACAAAATGCGTCAGTGCGTAGTAAAATCTAATGCAATGTCTTAGTTACGCTGTACGTAGAACAACGCAACAATTTCAATGTGCTATTTGTCAACAGTTTCTTAGCTCTTTCCTTGTAGTTATAAAATTTTCTTAAATTTAGGGTGTCTACTACTAGGCCGCTTATAGACTGGTGTTTTATGAAAAAATTTATACAGTCACGTATAGAAATTTATTTTTTTTCTTCCTTGTATTAAAGCCAATGAACTTGTTTGTTTTCAAGGAGGTTCAACTGCTTTGACAACAGACTGAATTTATAAATATTATGGAGTGGTAATACAAATATTATGGGATAATAATATAGGAAATTGGTAATCTTTTAATGAATTTGTATTGGCCTAAATCTCAACTTCAACTTCAGTTTTATTAACTGAAATACCTAAATACATATCAATACAATTGCTAACATTACTTAAATTAAAATAAATAAGACAAAGACTCATGATACATGTAAACAAAATACTTAGACATACACTACCTAAATTAACGAAATAAGAGAGCACTACAAGACATAATGAATTTAGATATATTTGTCTAAGGAGGAGCTCCGTAGTAGATAAACTAATCGACAGAGAGCCCCCCCCCACCCATCTAAGACTAAAAAGAAAAACAGAATTTTTTCTAAAAAACGTCAGAGTATCCCAAGATTTATGTTGCTTCTTGTAGGAAAATATATTTGATTTATTGACGGAAAGCGAGAAAAGGAAAATAATCGAGTCATTTGATAATATGGTTGGAAATGGTGAGTTGATCAATTTGAAAGATGCATTTACAGCTATTTTCTCTTTCAATCTTTTGTGAGCTTGCCTTTTAAATTCTTTTTTCATTCTTCGTATTAATTTATTTACTCTTGCTTTGTTTATTTGCTCAACAAATAATTCACAAATTTACAAATCATTGATTCTTATTGCACCAAACCTACACATCTTCTGGAGCAGGCCCGTAGCCAACACGTTTTTGTAAGAAGGTACTAGAGAGAGCGTGGCAAAGGAGTGTCGCACCCCAATGCCAACTGGAGGGACCGTGGCGGAGGTGTGTGACACCCCCAAAGTTTACGAAGCTGCAAGAACATTGATCATGATTCAGAGGATTTAGCATCCTATAGGCCACAGTGCTTCCTTAACCTTTCTCACACACACTCTGCAAATGAAATTGCCTAGGCACACCTCTGAGCATTGTTTTTCCGAGCATACCCTATTGTCTCTAATAGACAGCCCCCCGTCTATTGATGTAAGGAGGATTTGCACTCCCCCTTTCCTTATTAGCACACCCTTCTATTAAATGTTACAAATCGGTCATGACCAGAAACACAGAACATTGAATAAGAAAGCTATGAGATTTATAAAAACAGTACGATCCTGTCTGTGAGAACAAAACGCCCAAATTGAAGGGAATTTTTTTTGCATTATCATCTTTTCTCTTGGTATGTTTCTCTATTTCACTATACAATGTGCTAATGCTCAGAATTTGTCTTAATCTCCAGCCAGCTATCCATTATCAAGTAACNCCAGTATCACCACCCCAGTAATTCCATTGCCTTGTAATAAAACATCTTACCAACATGGACCCCCTTCTATTAAGAACCCTTTTTTTTGAAAATTGGTCGACATGAACACCCCTTTCTATTGCCTCCCCCCTTCTATTAGAGACAATAGAGAAGCAAAGTTGAAGCGAGATTAGTAGGCATGAATCAATACAGGAGGAGCAGGGAAAGGTTATGTGAGCACAATTATCAAAATTGACAAAAAATGCACCCAAGCAAAGACACAGAAAGACTTTTGTTAAATAATGCAATTATGAAGAAAAAAGATAAAAAGAACACAGCTGAAGGGGTGTAGGTGCAGACCAACTTATGAGAAGGTGGAATGATAAAGCTGCTTGTGAATAGATTGGAGTTTGGGGGCTTGCCTCTAGCAAATGTTTTTAAACTAATACACTCTGGAACATAGAAAATGCCCATTTTGAAATAGGATAGACGTTGTGTTCATCATTCATCTATATTCAGAGAAGGAAAAGTGATTTTCAATCTGTTTTAATAGAAGTTTGAAGATTTTGTACACCGATTCCTACAGTTTAATCTCTTTAAGAGATAAAAATGCAGAAAATGAAAAGAAGAGGGAAGTAATACTCGCATATGAAATTTTCTCAGGGGGGCACAAAGCTACACTTTGAAACTTCTGGGGGGCTATTCTGGAGAGAACTTGTTTGCACATTTAACCTTCTATACCCCACTCATCTTTTGTTAAGATATATGGCAAAAGACGTTCTTTAGTGTATGATAGCGTAGACAGTAGTAAAGTGGTACGCACTTTTTATGCGAATACTTGACGTTTCGCTGAGCCTCAATATTCTTTAACTTTTTAGGGTTTTTAGCCTTTTATTACTCTTAAATTCTTTTTAAATATCGGAGGTGTAACTACGTCTGAAAATCAAAGGATTATATTGAAATCTTTATTAATGTCTTACTTTATCATAAAGCAAAAGAAATGTGGAGCAGTACTATAACTCAAATACACAAAAATTCTAAACCTTCATGAAACTTGAGCCTTGCATTATTCTTAAATTATTCTTAAATTTTAACAATTTTTGAGCCTTAATATTTTTTTAAACTTTTTTTTGTAAAACAGTGTGTAATGCGAATGATAACAGTTACGTGTTTTAGAAATTTTTTTAATCATCGATGCAACTTCTCTTTTAGACACATCCGTCGTTTTTGAGAAATACATTCGTCGAAAGAAGCTGTCATATGCAAATTTAGTCGGTAGCGAANAATGCCGATGCCGAGAGAAGTTCAAGAAGTCTCACTTTTTAAAGACCTAGATCGAGATGGATCAGGAAGTTTAGAGTGGTGGGAATTTGCTCCAGCAATGGCTCTCAGATTTCTAAGTAGGAGAAAGCCGGTAATTCCTTGGTTATTATAGAGAACAGCTGAGGGGCCGTCCTCATGGAACGTACGCAGAAATTTCAAAAATTTTGACCACCTCCCCCATTGCATGCAAACGCACTCTTTCTAGATAACTCTCCGTCTTTGTACGCACTTTCAACTTCAACCCCCACCTCCTCAATTAGCTTTCAGTGTTCAACCACTTTCAGCCTGTTTCTAACAAAATCTTAACAACAAAAAGAAGAATCACGATCACATTATAAAATCGGTACATTCGTTCAGTCTGCGTCATTTCATTGCATTAGAAATCTGACCCAAATGTTCGAGTTCAGATGCACTCACGATGTCATCATGTTGAACATTGAGGATGCATGTGGAAAAGATAATGGGATTTTTGCTGTAGTTAGGTGCATTGATGCAGTAGTATTGCGTACGTACATATTGGCAAGAACCCCCATCCCCCCTTGTGCGCAAACGTACGCTTTTCTTTAAACCCTCCCTCTCCCTCCTGTGCGCACGTAGTTTGTGAATAGCCCCTGAGANAGGTTTTGGCCCTCGTATGCTGTACAAGATATTTCTAGTTCAAGTCAAATCTTTAGTTTTAATTGAATGCTTGTACCCACCTGGAAGTGAATGGGAGCCTGTTAGAAGCACTAGAAGGGTAATAGGGGCTAGGAAAGGAAATAGCAACCGTGCCCCTACCTGACCTTATTCCACAATATACCTACTGTTTAGGATCTCCATTCTAATTGAAAACCCCTAACATATGATTAGCATGCGGAGGTACGTTCATTTATCTTGGAACGATAACTTTTAGCCATTAGCTCTGGAATTATCTTTCGGATAATACTCTTTTTTATAAGAATACCCAGCGTTTTGTTGAGCCTCAATATTCTTTAATATTTTCAGTTTCGAGCCTTAGACTTTTCTGAAATTATTCTTAAATGCTATAGATGTAACTTCGCCAGAAAGTCAAAGAAATATATATAATGGTACAATTGATTTATCAAAAAGAGTATCTTTACGTGATACTTTTGTTATTGTTCTTCAAATTTATATCATAATTATCTTGACCTTTTCTTATTTATCTTGATTCTTCTTTCGTAGTCGCAACTCATAGCTTTGCTGACACCCCGGGAAGTGTCCAAATTAGAGTCTTTCTTCAGAGAATATGACAAAGATGGAAAAGGTAGGCTTACGATTTCTCAGGCAAAATGTGCATATTTGAAATGGTTTTTGTCACTCATAAAAAGAGACGATGAGAATAACATTCCGTTGCCATGGACTGGCGAATTACCTTCAGGCTGGTTCGGGGAGGTAAAAAGTGATTACGTTGGAGTGCAAGCAGAGGCTGAAATAACATGGCAGAAGTTTCTCAGTATGAACGCTTTGCACGTACTGAGTGCTAGGCCAAATACAGTGGAAACGAGGCCATACGCACCGCCCGTGAACGAAGCAATTCGACTGGGAACTAGTGACAAGGATAAGGCAATAGTAGTGGATTTATCTGCCATGCCAGCACTTGACGAAAATGATGTATCTGAATTCATCGACCCTGTTGAGAGAATAAACATGAGACTAAGGAAAAAAGCAACATTTTCTTAATCGCTACGATGTCATAACTGTCTCGCAGTTTATTGTTGATATACTGTAACGAGTCTCAACTGTATGTAGATTTGCTTGTATTTTTCAAGCCTGCTTTGGGTAGCAATGTATATACATGTAGACCATTGAACTATCTATACATAACTCTGCTGCAAAGAGATGACATTTTACTGGCAATGACGTATGTCGTATGTCAAGTAGATTATCAAGTATGTGGGTCATACAGCTGATTAGGTATGCGGGGAAATGCACCTTACCTTCTCCCATTACACCTTAAGGTTATCTTAAGATTAAACTTCAGTAAACTGCTCCTATTTTCAACAGCAGGGAGCCAGTTTGGCTTAGTTGCATTACCTATACACAGTATCTTGCTTCAGAAATTTGATGAACTCCTTCAAATGTAGAGGATACTGTACGTTATTATTATTAATTACATTAAAGTCCATTTCACGCTAAGGTTGTGAGCGGGAGCAGCGCAAGCATATGACTGGATGAGATGTCTGGGAGGGCAAAACCTGCCTTGGAGGGGCAAAATCCTTTTTTCTTATGTAAATCTCCAGCTTAATAATTCCATTGGAGGGGGCTAAGAACATTCAAAATTTTTCCTTTGGGGGCATTGCTTATCGAGCCCCCTACTTGCATGTGTCTGGAGCAGCAATCTCTCTGTTCATGGACATACTTAGTGAAGACTGCAGTTTCTAACGAGCGCGACACATTTGGAGACAATCCAATGTTCTATTCTTTCCTACTGAAGATGCAGTTTTTTCATCTGCATTCTCTTCAGTTTTATCAATAACATTCAGAGAAACTGCATTCTTTTCTTCTGTCTATGCAGCCAGAAGCGCAAGGCTCAGAATATACTTCGCGTGGACTCACACTCGATGTGCAGCATCTTTGGTCTCTACTTTCTACCAGCTCTTGCCATGGGGGTCTACATTCCCTAACATGCAGCGCAAAAATTACCCTATCTTTTATCCTAGTACCCATTTACTTTCTTTACAAGAAAATAATCGTTGTCATACTTTTTCTCCTTCACCTTATAAGGGTGTTGGCCCTATGCAACTGTATAGGGTTTTATGAGGAACGAGGTTGTTTACTATTTCCCAATTGCACAGGTGGTCCTATTCATTTCGAGGCTCGATCAAGCGCTTGCCCATGCCCACAAGCAAGAACACATATGGCCGCAAACATCATTAGGCCCGCCTGCAAGCTTAAGATATTTCAGGTTTTGAAGTGTTTAACAGCCTGGGAA
This sequence comes from Cassiopea xamachana, assembly GCA_900291935.2. Lineage (NCBI taxonomy): Eukaryota > Metazoa > Cnidaria > Scyphozoa > Rhizostomeae > Cassiopeidae > Cassiopea > Cassiopea xamachana. Next base: position 1,495,683 of record OLMO02000302.1, on the reverse strand, counting down.
AACATTTCCCTTGCCTTCAATCTTCGCCCCGTGCTCGCGCTATACTGGAGTTTATAAACTTCTTGCATGGTCGTTATCAAATGAGTTCCTTCTGTCGTTTCCTTTGTGCTCTGAAATTGATTTGCCCTTTGCGTAAACACATGATCAGCGCAATGAGTATGCGCACAAATATCAAATCAAGGCGGCCAGGTGAGTATGTTGAAGAAGCACGAAAAATCAATTTTGTCAGTGACTCATGTACCTTGTATGCAAATTGCATTCACGCACCCGCAGAAAAGCGACGCTCGAAGACGCATTTCGTTTACGGTAGGCTCGTAAACTTTGTTATCGAGCGCTTGGTCGCAGCAAATCAAAGAGTTGCAAAATTAGAAGTAAGCAGAGATAAGAATAATTGCAAAAGTCGTTGGATCATGAAATAAACGTTGATACAAAGATGGGCAGATTGAGTGGCCTAATAATCGCAATTTGCTGCACGGTTTTGCTGGATGCAAAAAGATCATGGCACACTGAGAGACGTTCACATGTTAACCATCATCTGCAGAAAGCGAGCACTTACGAGCCGAAAGTCTCATCGAACTCTCAATTCGCAGCATCGCATTCGTATCCAAGTGCATCGGCATCATACGCAATTCAGCAGAATTCCCGTCCTTATCAAAAATATCCCCCTTACCAAGCACAAGTTTCGCAAGAAGCTCCCGGCGCCAGGGGAGATTTAAGCAGAAGCAATTCAAAAAAAAGTGCTAAAAATATGAACTTAACATATGTTGGAGAAAGAGTTAGAGAAATAGATGGTGGTAAGATTGTTCACCACAATTATGAACAGTTGACATGGTTTATGAAATATTTTGCGGAAGAATACTCCTCCATTACGAGGTTGTATTCCATTGGGAGTACTGTGCAGAACAGGCAGTTATGGGCAATGGAAATATCTGACAATCCAGGAAGGCATGAGCCTGGTGAACCCGAGGCTAAGTATATTTCAAATATCCATGGAAATGAGGTTCTAGGTCGAGAGATTTTGCTACAGTTTATCAAGTATCTTTGTGAGGGTTATGAGAAAAACGAGAAAATTACAGCGCTAGTAAACTCAACAAGAATTCATATCCTTCCCAGCATGAATCCTGATGGGTACGAGATGGCCTCGGTTAGATCACGAGATCTGGGAAGGCTAAACGCAAATGGTGTCGATCTGAACCGAAATTTCCCAGATCAATTTTTTAATTCGTTGAATTCAAATGCAGATCCTGAACTCGAGACCAAAGCTGTTATTAACTGGTTGAAAAAATACCCTTTTGTATTGTCAGCAAGCTTCCATAGCGGAGCTTTAGTAGTTTCTTACCCTTACGACGACTCCCCATCGGGGCAGAGTATATACAGTTCCACCCCCGATGATGACGTATTCAGACAGCTCGCAAAAGCTTACTCAGAAAACCATCCCACAATGCACCTCGCTAACTCGAAAGAGAACTGTAGCCATCCAATTAAACGGTTCATAGATGGTATAACAAACGGTGCGGCATGGGCCAGCATTTCAGGGGGTATGCAGGATTACAATTATGTTATGCATAATTGCATGGAGGTAACTGTTGAGCTTGGATGCAACAAGTTTCCGGGAATATCTGGGTTGGCTCGTGTTTGGGAGCAAAATAGGAAAGCATTGTTGTCATATTTGTCAATGGTAAGTTGTTCACGTTTTCAAGATGTATTGTTCTTGATGCATCGATATGATGGATTGCATATAGTCCAGTTTAGAACTTAATATTTAGATTTTTAAGATATGTAATTTTTAATGAGCAACTGTCTGTAAATAAATGAAATATATGCATGTATGAGCTATGATGAAAACTGACGACATGGATCATTTTAACTTTTGATCATGAAAGTCACTAGTTTTAACAAAATGCTTAAGTGCGTGAATTCTGGCAGAATAAAAGTTAGCAAAAATCCGTATCTTTACCTTGTGATCCACTTTGGAATCAAACCAACCTATGAGGTCAACCTTAACATCTCTGTGATTGCCATTTAAACTAAAAACGTAGCCTAAATTTTGTCCCTATCCATATTCATTCAAAGTTACTTTGAATGACTATGCATTATCCTGTCAATTTATTGTTTAATTCGTCATATTATAGAATGAACTATATTGTTCTTAAGTTTTTAACATTGTATTAAAAGGCTCATCGAGGAATAAAAGGATTTGTTAAAGATCAGAGCGGAAAACCAATCAAAGGGGCAAGTATAAGCATTGGAGATCGCAGACACGATGTTCTCAGTGCTGCTGATGGGGACTTTTGGAGGCTGCTTGTGCCAGGGACATATGACGTCACAGTTAGAGCAAAGGGACTCAAACCGTCCATGAAATCAGTGGAAGTTGCGCCAGGGTATGCAACGATGGTCAACTTTACATTGCAGCCAAAGCAAATAGATGGGCTAGAAGAAACTCTTGGCCATGTCAATAGGGTAAAATTGATGAAATTTTTAATAGCTTAAATGTTAACTAGGGACAGGTTTTAGTTTGGATAGTTATCTGTGAAGAATGTATTCAGCGTAGCACTGGAAGTCAGCTAGAAGTTTGCCAATTTGTCTATTTTTCCTGTTGTTGCCTGTTACATAGTTCGGCTGAAGTCTTCTACAGTAATATTTAACTCGAACTTTCTCCAGTCAGTTTCCATAAACAGTATTCTAGTGCGTCTGATGTTATTGATGTCAACAGTCTTATGTCAGCCAACTGGTGGCAGAGCAAGATTAACTGAGGGTTGCTCTTTGCGAAAGAAGCCCCACTATTATAGAATAAAGAGTTGATTTAATGAAAAGGCTGAAGTCTTCAGTTGGCTGACACAAGACTGCAAACTTCAGTTTGCACCAGTCTTCTCCACATTATCCAAATACTGCTATTTAAAAGAAGAAAATTATCTATGAATGTCATTTCCGCCAAGTATCATCTGTTCATCAAAAATGGTTTGTTTTAGGCCACTCTGCTAACACATGACTTGTTATACCGATACGATGGAAGGGATTCAGGAGATATTGGGCCAAAAGACCAGATCCAAAGAGTAGAACAGAACCAAAAAGGGTAATGTGTGATTAAAAATTTTTGTCAATATTTCATAAGTGTTCTACTCTCTCGCCTCAATGTTTTTTCAGTGTTTTATAATCGAAAGTAAATCTGACTTTGGAGGAAGTGTATTTCTTGCAAAGGCTCTTCGTGTTTGAATTTCTCATAGCGTGCAATAAATGAACGCAGAAATAGTAAATATGTAATAAATTGTAAAGTAAATAATTATGAGTCATAATAAAGGATTAAAATTTGAAGCCACTTTTGTGCTAATCTTTAGAGCTTTAACCTCATGACTTTAAACATTTTGCATAAGCATGATAAGTTTCACATAGTATTAAAAAGGTGATTGAAGGGACATAGGATTTTCTTTTGAGGTGCTATGAACTTCAGATGTAAAAAGTTTTGTAATCACTTTTGTAATCAAGTTTTGTAATTAATTTTGCTTGACGACATTGTGTAATTTTTTCGAACAGACGAGAGGGTGCCACTGAGGAACAGGATACCATGGTGCAGCATGAACTCGANATAATTTTGAGCCAGAAATTTCAGGCAGTGGGAATTTTGAAGAAAATTTACAGGCGCAGCGATTAGCCGAGAACTTAGCATTAAACAAGATTCCATTAGTAAGAGCCCCTTTATCTGAAAGAACAATTATCAAGAGAAAGAATTTTGGACGCCAAGAAGAAAGAAGATCAGCTTCAATTATTGACACAATGAAACGAAACAAAATTGAAAAGCCAACATTGAAGACGAGCAAAG
>OLMO02000302.1:1466517-1487628 GCA_900291935.2 Cassiopea xamachana | reverse complement strand
AATAAGAGAAAATTAAGTAAGATAATTATTTTCCAAAGATGCTATTACAACACTTCAGCAATTTTGTCCTTAAATGTAACTGTAAAAAGAGTGTGTTACTGCTTGGATAAAGAAAAGGTAGTGATTATAAGCGGAATGTGACAGAAAGCGGAAAGACGATAACCAAAGTGCAATTATAAGGGTTTGAACAGAATGAGATTTGGGAAATAGAAATAGTGTGACTATAACCGGAGTGTGACTATAACCGGAGTGTGACTATAACCGGAGTGTGACTATAACAGGAGTGTGACTATAACCGGAGTGTGACTATAACTGGAGTCAACTGTAAATCTTCAGCAAACGTAATCGTGTTGCTGCTTTGGGGTTTTACATGCATCGTGCGAAAACTGTCAGTAAATAGTATGCCTTGGTGAATCAATAGGGTGACCTTAAAAGAGGAAAATATGATGGAAAAACTCCAGTATTCCAAAAGTTTGCAATAACCTCTCTTTGTTTAATTAATAACTTTAAACTTCAAAGTTATATTTGAAAAAGAAGGCTTGAGAATATGATTTCTGAATACATTTACTGAGCCAATTAAAAAGGTAAACTTAGGTTATATAATTCTGACTAACGCTCCTCAAATTCTATAAAGAATATCATTCCTTGTCATCTGAAATGGAATGCCCAAAAATAATTTCATTAGGCCCTGGTCAAACGAATCCAACATTTCACCGAGCAGCGTACAACCAAAGTTTTCAATTCAATGCTAGGTATGCACTGATTATATGGGGCACGGCGCATTAGCTCATGAAACTCTAAAAATGTTGGACGGAATGTTGGATTCGTTTGACCACCCTGAGCAGAGCAGCACAGAGCAAGGCGAGCAAAGTTGTACGCTGCTCGGTGAAATATTGGATTCGTTTGACCATGGCCCTATTCCAGGGATATTAGATATTTTCGAATAACTTATCTCTAGAATGTATAGTCAAAAGTGTAAAAAACCAATTAAAAATCCATAGTACCGAAAGGATAGCTTTGCTTTCTTCCATATTTCCCACTACCTGTCGTTGTACTGGACAAGCTGGATCTGCAACTAGGCAAATCACTGTTTGGCATGTCGCTGGAGCACATTGATGATCTGTACTCCATACTGGACACACTCTGCGCATCTTCCGCAGCTCCATGCAACCATTCCATGACATCTTCATGGGACTTCCTTGTTCCTTCTCGGAAATATTCAGCAGGCACATGCCTGTCCTCTCCTGTCAAACTACCTTCTTGGAATTCATATCCACGTGGTACGCATGTAGTTGCCTCGTCATTCCGCAGTGTACTACTTTCAGAAACTGAAGATGCTTTACTGCTTCGCAGTGTACTACAATGGGAATTTCCATCTTGCGGTAACGAATGGCTGTTTGAATCCAGTGTGTTATTCGGAGAATCAAAGGGAATTTTATATGTTGAGCCATGGGGGGTGCCGTCCAAACGAGATGAAGAATTTCCATCTTTTATCCGACAACTTTCCTGAGATTTCGAGTATTCACTTCCACTGGATCCAAGGTTTATCAACGGTGGAGTATCAGAACTCCCTTTCTTCTTTCTCGTTGCCGCCGACTGTATCAGAATTCTCGGTTGATTTGCCCTCATCACTGCAAAATCATCCATTTCAGTACTACTTCGAGGCTTCGCCATATTCTCGCATGATCTCGCGGTGCGCATTCTGTCCTTCGTAGGTAGAAGAGGTGATGATCCATTGAGAACTAATGACTTACGAATCAACGCTTCGTTGGACTTTGATGAGGATTTTCGTTTATCGGCGAGCGAGAGGAGATTGTTGAGCTCTTTAATCTCGCTCAATCCTCGGTAGGAGCGATAAGGCTGCAATGCAGTCTGGGAGCCAGTCCTACCAGCGTCGTCTTCGCTACTGCTTACAGAAATGTGAGGATCTGCTCTAGGCTGTGATTCTTCTGGACTATCGACATAAATATTTGACGTTAACTTATCTACAAATCTATCTTCAGCATCCATCTCTTGGATAGTCTGCATTTTGACTTGTTCATCGAGCATTCTTTGGCCCTCAAGCGCTCGATTCTTAGCAGAATCATTTCTCATCATCTACAAAAGAAATAATTTTCACGTCCATAAGAACTGCTATCAATACCAAATTTAAATCAGCCATGGACTATCAGCTCGATCATGAAGTTCTCCATCTTTCAACAAATAGCAATACTATAGCATGTTTTAAGCAATCAGGAAGAGTCTGGAAAAAATACAGGAAAGTTTGTTGAAACTTGAAGAAAGTCAAGAAGGACTCAGGAATTTTTATCATCTATGCAAGTGAATTCGTTGATGCTCAATAGACAACTCTACACGTTGCATACACCTGCCAAATTAAGCAAGGTAGCATTTATTTGCTTACAATATATTAATTTAGTACAGTATGCACGTCAGTTTTAAATGATGGGTCAATCACGGTATATCTAACACCGGTTGGCCAGGAAAATATCATGTATTTCTGGACATGCATTCAGAAGAAATACCTCATTTTCAAGAAAAAGTCAGGAAAAATATTAAGGCAAGATGCTATGAATCCTGGTTGTCAAACTATTATTAAACTAGTTGATTGAGCAACAGAAGGAACAATTTTTTGAATTTTGACCGAAATGACCAACTTTAACGCCAGATCATTTTTGATCAGCTGGCAAATGAGTCAAAAAAGAACCCATTTTTTGGTTTGTTAGTACACCTACCAAACCAATCATTTGGCCAGTCACTAAAAAGTTATTGACACTAATCGTAGAATTGACATAAACCAGAGATAACTCTCCCCATCAAGGCTATTGTTGGCAGAAAGGAGCTAGTGATGGGCTGTTCAACACAAGGATGTGATTTTCCATTTATTGAGAAACACATCTAAGGTTTTACAGGGTTGCCACTAATATTTCAGGAAAAAAATTCCTGAATTACTCTAATATGTTAGCGAAATTCTACTCATTTCCCTCTGATTTTCCCTGATATTCTCATAACCCTTAACCAAAATTTTATCATTTTTTGGACAGACATAGGGTCCTAGAAAGCTTTGACCCTAATTTCGGGCAATCAAATTTTTGGCTTCATTAAACACAGAGCTGTGCTTCATCAGGACTGCACAGAACAGAATGATATAAAATAGGGTAAAATTTGGTGATCGTCACACTCAAATGGATGTGTGATTGTGTGTGAGGAAAGTTAACAATACGAAAATAAAACTTCCCTGATTTTCAATGATTTTTTGAAAAATCTCTCTATTTAGCTTGACTTTCCATGACTGAGCAAAAATTCCCTGAATTTTGCTGAAATTTGAGGCACTCTGCTTTACCGCACAAATTCTATAAGATAACAAAGAAAATTAAAACTTCTCTTACCACAGTAGATGAGTTTGCTCGTGTTCTTGGAAGTAGAACTGATGACTTCTGACTTGCAGATGATGAAAATCTTCTTCTATCGGAGTAAGATTCAGTTCGTAACTTCAGAGAGTTACTTCCATCGCATTTCAAAAATGCCATCCAGGTATCTCTGACATTCTTTTGCGAGAGGCAATAAAACACAAAGATTGCGAAGCCCTGTAATGAATTGCATACTGCAAACAGATACTGAAAAACGAGGCGAAAATCCTCGACAGCTATGGCTCCGAATATCCATGTTAAGCCCATCAAAATCATGATTCCAAACGCTCGCCTCAAACGTTGCGTTGCCTCGCTTTTGTTGTTCTTTTCGACGCTGCGAGTAGGTCGTGTGCTTAGCTTGTACATGATGATGCCAAATATGACGAGGTTTACAACAAGAATCAAGCAAATTGGTGCCAGAAATCCAATGTAGAAAGGCAGTCCATTTACACGACAACTAGAAAAACGAAACAGATACTGGTTTAGCATCATTAGATAGATTAACTATATGGTTGTTACTTACCCAGGTAACGCTGATGTAAAGATGTCCAGGATGATATGTAAAACAATACAAGAAAGTAATGGGTGTTGGTATTAATCACGAACGAAACTTAAGGGGGACGAAACACCCCCCGTCCTTGAAAATTTGCCATTTTGCAGGACAAAAAGGTAGTACAATGTACATTTGCAGGACAGCTTACTAGATCCAGGACCATTTGGCCAACTACTATTAAAAAAGGTAAAGGTAGTCCCGTATACTATCGTACGTAGGGGAGTACCTGTTAGAGAGGACACTTATCCTGAGCTATCGGCATGTGAGGTAGGGTGGCCAGTTCCTTTCCTCGCCGCCTTTATCTCCCCAGTGTTCCCACTGGGTACCCATTTGCTGCTGGGTGAATAGTGAGCTAGCGTTCAATCAGGGCATCGAGTCGGGCTCGAACCGTAGGCCTTCCGCATGGGAGGCATGCGCTCTAACCACTATGCCACCTCGCCCAACCACTATTACAAAAACAAAAAAGGTCGCAGAAAACACTGTGGCTGACTTGCTTATTATAGATCTATTTACGCAGGGCAAAACCTCTGACACTCCCACAACTATGTTGAAGTTACGTCCCTTGTATAAATTAACACACAATGGGGACATAAAGCTAAGTTGGAGAACTTAACTGAAATAAAAGGGCGAACTGGAGCATCATGAACAATGGTTAATGACATTCAGGGTTGAAATAAATACCTCAAGGGCAATGAAGAACAGTCAGGGTACTACAACACAACAACTTACTAGTGTTGTCCTTGATAATGTCCCAGATCAGAGGCAGCAGTGGCTGCAACAATAATAGCTGGCAAACCTGGAATGAGACAGAAAATAACATCCTAGGGCTGTAGAAAAGCAAGTAGAGATATAGAGAGACTTGAAATGTATTTGGGTTTTGCAAAAGAGAAATAAGACAGCATAAAGGGTGATGAGTAAAACTATATAATGAACTTATATTTAATAAAGTAAAAAGCAGGGTTTAATTGTAAAAACAGATAAAATAGCCATTGAAATGTCTATTAAATAACCCCTCTTTTACTACCCCCTGCTGTTCCAATCCTGAACACATACAGGTTAGCATCATTGATAAATAAATCAAGAAAAAGATGAAAATGACAAAGTCACAAACCCCAAGCAATGAGAGTGCATTTGAGTACATCATTTTCCTCTCGTGGTGGCCAAACGACAACAAACGCATGATACATGAAGGCTGCTTCCATGAACATCCACATGAATGCCGTGAGTGTGAAATAGTGTAACAATATTCCAATAGCAAGGCATGTTTTTGGTTCTCCAGTTCTCTCCAAACCAGTCAGAAACAAAACAACGACAACAAACAGTGATATACACAGTTGTAGCATGATCCTAGCAGCAACTTCACGTCGTAGCCTCCTATGATGAAATTGATAAATGTGATAAAATACTTCTATCTTTGATTCCATGGGGCCATTCACATATTACGTGACACTAATATTCTCATTTTTAGACGCCCACCGACTCCCTCTCACACATTGTCACAAATTCAAAACTACCCACCCACCCACCCCAATGTTTGACGCCACATTATGAACTCAATAGGGCATATTTCTGCTTTTGTGATAATATGCTAATTATGTCATTTTCATGGAGGCAGTCGTGTAACTGTGACAGTTACAATAGCCACAATGGAACCAAATTTGTTCTAAAAAGGGCCAAGCTTAATATTTTTGGCTAGATGTGCAAAATATCATTCGATTATACCACCCATCATAAATGCACTTCTTCATGCCTCCAGCACTTCATTACATAAACACCTAAAAGGCACTTCATTTCAAATAAAAGAGTATTGTTGATATGGGTGCTGGCTAGATGGAAACACAACTACAACAGCATAGGCAAATTTCGCACCTGAATATAATGTAAGTGACCATAGTAAAAAACAGACCAATCAGTGACAAGAAACACCCAACCACACTTATGTATGACAACGCTCTACCGTGCTTTCCGCAGGCCTTGCTTGTGTGCGCATAGACGTCCTATAGGGAGGAGCATCAAAACATTATAATACAAAGCTGTACTGCGGTAAATTACCAATACATCTTAGTTTTATAAGAAACATGTCTATAAGAAACACCAGGCTGAAATTAGGCGAAAACTAAGAAACATTTAGGAAACATAGGCAGGCCAAGTTTCAAATAATAACGTCCAAAACTGTTTTTACCCATAAATTTTTTATCAAACTGGAAAGAAAATAGAATAAACATCCATTACATGCCTCACAAACTTGAGCATCCTTTTCTTGCATTAAAATTGGCTAATCTGGGTTGTAATTGTCATTGGAAAGTCGAATATAGGTCGTAAGTCGAGTAAGACGAAATATTTAGAAACATTTAAGGCTGAAGCCAGAGAATTTGTTTCTTATAAAAAAATACGTAGAATGCTTAAAAACCTGATATCAAGCGCACATTCCAAAGAAATGGAGAAGCATATCGGACTTTAGGTATACAGTTTCAAATACACCTACGTCAAACTCTTTTAAGATCTAAATAACTTCCAGAATCTGGGGAAACTGCGCAGGAGATCAGCTGGTTAAATAACTCACCATCATAGCAGCAAAATTAGTCATGTGATCACATTCACAAACGATGGTGTCATTGACTATTTCTTGAAGCCGACAACCATAAGTAGACCAATCACCAAGTCCACCTGTTTTTTGTGGAATGAGATACGTATTTAGTAACGTCACTCGAAATTACATGAGAAACGAATACATAGCAACAATATACCCAGAGCACAAGAGTTTTTCAAAGTATATGATAGTAGCAAACTTCATATTTGAAAAGATGAGTAAAGGAAACTATAAATGTTAAGGTTTTATTCAAATGCTACAACGTAGGAAAACGATGGCTACCTTTTGCTGTAAAGTCCCAATAAACACAAGCTGCTTTCTCAATTACCTATGAAACAAATCTAGGAATTTAAAATGTCGCTAAAAAGGGATAAATAATGGTAGAAACTAATTTTGAAAGCGTTTGCTATTTTACCATAGAATGTTAACATAAATAGAAATCATTGGTGCTATTGCTTTATAAAGACTCTCTATCCGAAGTGTTTTAATCCTGTATAAAGATTTGTATTCCTATTATTATCTTTTTTAAATCCAATGTGAAGAAGCCAATTTTACACTGCTTAGTTTTAGTGAAGTGTATTATAGTAGATTAGTTATTATTATCAAATGAACAATGTTTAAAAACAATTATTATTAACTATATCTACGTTGAACAAATACCCCAAAAGTTCCATGACTTACTTGTCTTTCTGGTTTCTTTTTAAATGTCAATGTGATTGGCTTGCTAAGATTTCTGACTTCTCTACCAACAATACTAGATGCCAGAACAGGAGTGTACACTGTCTTCTCCTCAACGGTAAATCCATTTTCGCACGACACAGATTCTTTTGTTTTTCGAGTAAAAAATTTGTTCCTCTTGTAATAAACGAAATAAAGACTCTCATTTTCATAATTTGTCGAGTTGTCATTGTCAACCAGTGCCTCAACTGGTATGGTCACTGATGTACCCTCGCTCTCTTCAAATGTTACGCCCTTCCTTATTCTCCCTTGCACGATTTTAATTTTTTTCACAATAATATTCTCGCTCGTTTCCTTCATTTCTGAGCCCTTAATTTTGACTTTTTCCAGCCAGTTCTCCAAAATTTTAACATACCTACAAAATAGAGAAAATAATAATTATAAGTTATTTAAAAGTCAATCAGGTAGAAGTAGCAGTAGCTAAAATCAGACGTCATCAAAAGAAAATGGCACTTCATTGTGGACTACGCAGTCTAGTAAGTGTAGAAATTTAGGCTAAAAAAATTTGAAAGACAATTCTAAAATTACCTGATGCCTGTATTATTAAGCTGATGACTTTCTTCCAGAACTGAAGAGTTTGCGTTCAAAACGTTGCTCACTGTCTTCACCAAAGCGTCTCCTATCTTGAAAAGAAAATAACAGTCATATAAGGCATATTTATAAATTGTAAATTCAGTATTTAAGTTGACAGTGCAAGATCCAAACTTTGGAAACACTAGCCATCTACCCTATCTCAATATCATCTATCTCAATATCACACCTTAAAACCTTGAATATAAGCCCTTGCGAATATAAGCCCCCTCGAATAGAAGCCCATGGCTTACATTAGGGATTCTGTGTGTATATAGTTAGGACAATGAATGACCATGGACAGAGCATATATAGAGCCTCTGTATTTACTTTTGTTCTTTTCTGAAGTTTTACGTATTTAATGTTTTTAATAGTCTCTCTGACAAGATACCGGATAGTGAATTTTTTGGTATACCCTTGTCATCTGTAAACCTAAAAGTGCCTCCCAATATAAGACCCCCTGAATTTTTTTGCCCACCAAAAAATGCTTACGAACCTCTACAAGCACAGGCTGATATTCGGGATTTTGCGGTATCACAACGTACAGAAATACCTATTATCCCTTCACGAGAATAAACGATGTGGAAATTCTGAGAAAAGTCAGTACAAAATTTGCTTCATTCATCAGTAATTTTTTGAAAATCAAGTTATACCTACCTCGGCAGTTGTGCCATTAACTTTCACCACTTGTTCCAAAATATCAGCAGTTATCGATATGTCCTTAGAGTCTAACATTGAGGATTGGTTGGTGAGTTGTTCTACTTTCTCTGTGACGTTAACCACATTACTGTTTGTAATTCCCGCCTATAAAATAACATCATCATGATTATAACATTATAACAACATTATAACATCATGATTCACGTAAAATTCTATGCCTTCCACATCAAATTCCAATTGATGCTTCATCTCTTTGTCTTGAATGTAAACAAGAAATAGCTTTTGAGTGATGGCCTTGGATCAAACCAAAATAATTACATAAAATGTTCACTTGTCAAGTCGTTCTAAAGCTATCTGACTATTTTCAAGTAAACCATTGCACGAACCTACTTAATTCACATTCCAAAAAGCTCACGCCAAAATTTGCTCGCATCGATGGAACAGTCTACCAGAACATACAGTCAATCAAATAAATTCGGATACCTTTTTTGGCGTATGCAAAGCACATTTCTCAGAGATGTAATATTTGTGTTTTGATTAGTGAGTACATTTGCATCGAAAAATTTGTCGTGAAATGATTTTAGATGATGATTAAGGTGATGATGATGATTGATGATTGATGGTGATGTGATGGCGATGATGATAATGCTGATGGTGATGATGATGGTAATGTGATGGTGATGACGATAATAATAATGATAATGATGATCATGATCATGATGGTGATGATGATAATGATGATGATGATAATGATGATGATGATAATGATGATGATGATGATGATGATAATGATGATGATGGTAGAAGAATAATATGGATACAATTTTTACTTCCGTTTTCTACCCCTGCATTCTGTTTTCGAATCAAAACACAAATACCCATTCATAGTTCCCAGCACTCTTCATTCTTCCTTCCCAAAAATAACCCTTTACTATAAAACAGTTAGATCAGTCATATGAAGATACTGGTCACACCTAACTACACCATACTACAATGAAAAGAAAATTCAAAAAGCGCCAAGGATTCACTCCAGGATATTTAAACAGCCTCAGAAACTATTTGATCGTTACTTCAACACTAACTGGTGATATCCTGGAATCTTATTGGCAGATTCACGAGCGGAAATAAGAAGAGTTGTGCGGAGGCGATTTCCTGAAGAGATCATCCATGTATAATGAAACGTAATCTGTAGACTTAAATTGTGTTCACACATGTACACCACAAAACATGAGTGCACATTTTACAGCCGTGAGAGCTTGCTAATCTATACCGCCAGACATTAATAAGACCGAAAAAATGAAATCATGTCTCGTACAATATCAGACGCTTAAAATATAGGCCTGTTTCTCACGTAAGCTAAGAAATCTTGAAATGAATTGTACTGTGGTTGTTTTGTCAAAAGCCAGCAAACATTTATTTTATTGCTTTTTTTCTCATTTTGTCTATCTTTCTTCCACAATTCCTTGTTCTTTCCTATATCTTCCTCCCTAAGTGCATCGATCGATATGGCCCTCATTTAGTCGTTCGTTCATACACTCATTCTTTTTCTAAGTCTTTCGCATTTGTAAACACAAAGACAGTAATAAAACAGATACACAGTCACTAGCACTTTCTAGCCTATAAATATAAATAAGATATTTTTCAATAATCACCCACCATCTTGATTTTCTCAAGCTCTTCAAATAGTTTCAAACTTTGGGCTGCTTTCGTTTTAGGAATCACAGTAGTCTTCTTCGCTTCTGTACTTGCAACTGAAGTACTTGTTGCTGCTGGTGACGTAGGCTTGTTTGTTCTCACTGTAAATAATACGAAAAACTAAAATAAACATTAATATTCTAATTAACTATGTAGTGTAAACAAACTATGAAGGGTAAAAAACAACTAAAGATTTTCAAAAATTATGCTTTATAATGGATATTAAAACAACCAACCCTGATAAACTTCTTGTACTACAAACTGATGCAACTTCTAAGCTTGCAGCTACTAGTACACGTTTTTTTCAATTCTAAGTATGGGCTAAGTTTATTTGCTTAAGCCCTTCCGTTTCATTCCTAGTTCTGGCATTCGTAATGCCTGTCAAATTAGCTTCAAAGAAAATTCACAACAAGCTGTGACAATGCAAAAATTATTGAATTCTACCTAAAAACTGAAATTCTCATTTCTACTTCGATATGAAATATTACTCAACGGCAAATCCACCAAAGATCAATTTTATCGTTCTGATTAACACTGGCAATGAGAAACATACTTTGGGCCGGAGTGAATGTTATGATGTAGGGCGAAGAAAATGGGCCTGGACCAGCAACTGTTCTTGCGCGTACTGTCACATTATATTCAGACTTCGCTTTCAATTCTGTCACATTGAAACTGGGCATCTTTGTTCTGTTTCGTACGTATGTGTACTCACTACGAGACTTATCAAATATGACTACTGACACGTCATAAGCGACAACTTCAACTGTACATGGGTCATTATTCGGTTTTTTCCAATGGATTTCAAGCATCTCAGCCGTCAGTTTCGTCACTGAAATTCCTGTTGGTGCTTTTTGTGGTCCTGTGGGCATTAAGGTACAAAAATCTTATTACTAAGAAGTGAACGTTGCTCACATTTTCTATTTATAAAAATATTTTCTATAAGACCAAAATTCTCTGAAATCTATGAGTAATTTAAGAACAGCGCAAAGCAGAAGTTTTATTAAAAATTAGATCTTTCGTTTATTTGAGTGTTCTGTAGATCAAGCTTTGTACATTATATACCAAAATTACTATTCTCTTCGTGTTGTATATTTATTAGGAAGTACCTAATTAATAAACATTTGGATTTTTCCTTCGATATTCAGGAGAATTCAGCGAAAAACTAGGTATACTTACAGAACAAGTGTGTATCTTAAAGTATTTCTCAGGAGTCAAACTTTAAGCAATTTATTTCCAAGCGCATGTAGCATTGATTGGTCAAAAGCTCTGCACCAATTCAACCAACGCCAGCAATCAATAGCTGCACAATTACAGGCAAAGGCAATTGATGAGTAGACCTACTAGCTATTGATCAAGGTGTCTGAACAGCTCTATGATAAGGCCTACAAGCAGTTAAATGACAATAAAAGAAGACCAACTCACTGCATTCTCTCGTCCTGAATTGTCGATCTGGAATTCTAGCTCCTTTTGTGCCATCCAAATAATAAAACCTCACATTAATGTTATACTTAGTAAATGGCTTCAACTTGCTTATTCTTTTCACTTGATCAGTTGAGTTAAAAGCAAACTGAGCGGTGATCTTTTCAGAGGTTGCAAAATCTACCAATGTCACTTCGTATGCAACAATATCTGATACAACTGAACCTGCAACACCAAGGGCTATATCTACCGTGTACACGCCCACTTTCACGATGTGAAGAACCGGGATAGAACCTGAAAAGAAAGTCTAGGTTCAATTTTTGGAAAAGAAAATTATCCAAGAAGTAAATGAACAATCACTAATAGGTGGTAATATCTTAGAGGTAGGTAACGTTGACTAATAAGAGTTGTCGAAGTCTTAATTCATCCTCTGGTATTTGTGGGAATTGAGGAAGAGCTCTTTAACCATGAACTATGATAGATAACCTTATGATCCTGTAATAAAAGTACCCGCAAAACCTTGAGAAAAGCAAAAGAAAAAGGACTTTGCGCTTTTGTAAGAAAAAAAATTAGACTTTGCGTTGCCAGTTAAAGTCTAAAAACAATTTTTTGTTTCAAAATCACTTGCATCTTAAGAGCATGTTATTGCCACAACAAGGTTTTCCTAAGATAAAGAAGAAAAAGTGACAAGAAAGACCGAATTT
Organism: Cassiopea xamachana; assembly: GCA_900291935.2. Taxonomy (NCBI): domain Eukaryota; kingdom Metazoa; phylum Cnidaria; class Scyphozoa; order Rhizostomeae; family Cassiopeidae; genus Cassiopea; species Cassiopea xamachana. Next base: position 1,475,292 of record OLMO02000302.1, on the reverse strand, counting down.
CATAAGGGGTCATTCATTTACTACGTACGCACGAAGGGGAAAGGGGGTTGAGCAAAAGCATACATCATGCGTACAAGTGGGAGTGGGTTGATACATCTAAGTACGTAAGCAAAAAAGTCTCTTTTTGCACTTATTTTGTTATATTTTCATACGCAAGGTACTTTTATTATTCTTTGTTGTCTTTAGTGATGACGCCCATTACTGTTTTATAAAACATTTGCTATGATTATTCTCCTATCTGTCAAATGCTTTACAGTGCTTTTTCGATAGAATTATTGATTGGATATTTTAAAAACACTCCAGATAGAAATGAGGGGGCCAGATGAGTACGAATACGTACGCAACAGGGGCTCGTTGCAAGCATACATGTGCGTACGATGGAGGGATTGGGGGTCAAATTTTTGCTATTTTGGTGTGTATGTACTAATTGAATGATCCCTAAGACTCATCAAAGATCAAAGGAGGGGAGATGGTGCCAAAAGTAGTGCTAACAAGGAAACCAGGCCAGCTAATGATACAAAGACATTACCTACCATCAACAGTAACTTGAGCTGTAGATGCAGCTTTGACTGTAACGCTTGGGTAGTTCGCTGTGCAGGAGAATGTGTTAGCATTTTCTGCCATAGTTATTTTCCTAAAATGCAACGACGTGATGAACAATGTGTCCTTAATAGAATTGCTTATACTTATGACGTCAGTAGTCGAGAGTGGATTGCCATTCTTTTGCCACGTGACCTCCATCCCAACCTGGCCAGTCAACATGCATGTGAGGTTGAATGTAGTTCCTCTCTTCACGATGATATTTTCTATGCCTTTTTTTATTATTGGTACAGATCCTGTATACGAACATAAAAAGACAGTTAATGGTAAGCTAATAATCACTGCACATCACAAGCAATCACATTCTGTCAAACAAACCAATCAAATCTTATCACATCTCTTGGAATATCACATTGTTGGCATCAATGCCTATCATGATCGATCACTCCAATCAATATAAACATCGTCATCTTCATCAACACTATAATTACTGTCACTATCATCATAGATATCACCATGTTCGTCATTATCAGCACCATCATTACCATCACCACGAACATTACGATCATCATCATTGCATCAATACAATCACCATCACCATCAACATCATTATCACACCAACATCATCACGATCAATACCATCAGCTGCAGCAATCACTATTGGTGTCGTAACTATTGAACCTACCTTTGATTGGCGCACATTGGTACACTTCGACACGTAAACATGCCATGTCATTGGGATAATTATTCCAACGGAAGGGTATGATTCGGACAAATCTAGCGATTGTTTCAGTTTTTGGATCCAACATCTGAGTCCTAATCGTGTTATTGTCTGAATTGCCAGTGAACAACTGTAATGCAAATCAAGTGAAAAACAAATCAACAACAACAACGTTGATTTCTAAATTCAGTCTGAAGTTGATTGCATAAAAGCAAATGCAATTCAATTCCTTAACAACCAAAGCAGAGATTCATTTTTCAGAGAGCATTTTTTGCGCACAGCAAATGAAAACAAGAGCCCAAAGCAGTTAATACATAGAGCTAATGAATCTTTCAATGAAGTTGTCAAAATCTGGGAATTACAGTTTCAATCAGGAGAATGAAAAGCTTTGGACAAGACCTTAAATATGAATGAAAAAATATCATATCGTATCAAGTCATATCGTATAAATATCACGTTTTTTTAAAAGAAAAAGTTTATAAGAGAATCGTAAGAAAATCACGAGGCTCAATTTCCACAATTTAGTGTTTTTATTGGCCAAAAATCGATACTTCGTCGCTACTGCATTCAAAATGTTAAAGATGGAATTCCAATTCAAGTATACAATACTAATAATGAAAATTGCAAACTATTTTGGCCAGTTTATTTTAGTAACAGTTAAGAAAAATTTAAGAAAATCTCAGGCTCAATTTCGGGACAAGTTAGAAAATTGAGGCTCAGGCAAAATTATGGTTTTCTTATTAAAATAAAACGTGAATCCAGAAATGACATTGAAATGATTAACATAATAATGTATCATAGAACAGTGTGACTATATAAAACCAGCCTAAGTTGTCTTGCTCAAGATTTAAATAAAAAGAAACTTGCTTGATAGAAGAGATGTGTTGTAGACCAAAATAAGGTTGACAACAAAAATAAAGAAGCCATAATAATGAATTCTTCTGTTTCCATATTCAAGCCAAACTTTCACCTTTGCAGGAGGTATTTGAAAATTTTTACCTTGACAACTCCGCTTTCCATATAGCGCCTCCACACCGTCCCATCTATACTGTAATTAAGGTGGTATTGAGTTGTCCACAAGTTGAAACTGTAGCCTTGAGTGGCAACACCAGAAACAACCCGGACGCGTCCGAGGTCAATCTTGAAAACAGAAATGCAAAACCACATGAACGGCTTGACAAATAACACTTAATGCTACACAGAAAAATATGATTCTACTGGAAAATTCATATTACCGTTGAGACTTCGTTAAGTTCCTGGGGGCTTATCTGCCAGAAATGATTTTTAGGGTGGGGCTTACTCGAGGGGGGTATAATCGGGGGGAAGGCTTATTTCCGTCTTTACGGTACTGCATTATTAACAAATCTTCATGGCAAATTCTTAACAAGCATACATTTGATCTACCTGTAGGTATGGTGAAACGTCAGTCTTCTTTGGGCACCATGCACCCCAGCTTCGTTCTCCAGTTGACGATACTCTATGGACATTATTAAGCCTGCCCTCGTACGCAAAATGGCGATTATACTCAGAAGAGGCTGTCATACTTTTGTCAGGTATGCTACGTATTTTTGCATCAATACCAATNGGCCAGTCAACATGCATGTGAGGTTGAATGTAGTTCCTCTCTTCACGATGATATTTTCTATGCCTTTTTTTATTATTGGTACAGACCCTGTATACGAACATAACAAGACCGTTAATGCCAAGCTAATAATCATTGCACATCACAAGCAATCATACTCTGTCAATCAAACCAATCAAATCATATTACATCTCTTGTAATATCACATTGTTAACATCAGTGCCTATCATGATCGATCACTCCAATCAATATAATCATCGTCATCTTCATCAACACTATAATCATAGTCACTATCATCATAATTGTCACCATGCTCGTCATTATCAGCACCATCATTACTATCACCACGAACATTACAATCATCATCACTGCATCAACACAATCATCATCACCATCAATATCATTATCACACCAACATCATCACGATCAATACCATCAGCTGCAGCAATCACTATTATCATTGGTATCGTAATTAGTGAACCTACCTTTGATTGGCGCACATTGGTACACTTCGACACGTAAACATGCCATGTCATTGGGATAATTATTCCAACGGACGGGTATGATTCGGACAAATCTAGCGATTGTTTCAGTTTTTGGATCCAACATCTGAGTCCTAATCGTGTTATTGTCTGAATTGCCAGTGAACAACTGTAATGCAAATCAAGTGAAAAACAAATCAACAACAACAACGTTGATTTCTAAATTCAGTTTGAAGTTGATTGCATAAAAGCAAATGCAATTCAATTCCTTAACAACCAAAGCAGAGATTCATTTTTCAGAGAGCATTTTTTGCGCACAGCAAATGAAAACAAGAGCCCAAAGCAGTTAATACATAGAGCTAATGAATCTTTCAATGAAGTTATCAAAATCTGGGGGAACTACAGTTTCAATCAGGAGAATGAAAAGCTTTGGACAAGACCTTAAATATGAATGAAAAAATATCATATCGCACACGTCATATCGTATAAATATCACGTTTTTTTTAAAGAAAAAAGTTTATAAGAGAATCGTAAGAAAATCACGAGGCTCAATTTCCACAATTTAGTGTTTTTATTGGCCAAAAATCAATACTTCGTCGTTACTGCATTCAAACTGTTAAAGATGGAATTCAAATTCATGTATACAATACTAATAATGAAAATTGCAAACCATTTTGGCCAGTTTATTTTAGTAACAGTTAAGAAAAATTTAAGAAAATCTCAGGCTCAATTTTGGGACAAGTTAAGAAAATTGAGGCTCAGGCAAAATTATGGTTTTCTTATTAAAAAAAAACGTGAATCCAGAAATGACATTGAAATGATTAACATAATAATGTATCATAGAACAGTGTGACTATATAAAACCAGCCTAAGTCGTCTTGCTCAAGATTTAAATAAAAAGAAACTTGCTTGATAGAAGAGATGTGTTGTAGACCAAAATAAGGTTAACAACAAAAATAAAAAGCCATAATAATGAATTCTTCTGTTTCCATATTCAGGCCAAACCTTCACCTTTACAAGAGGTATTTGAAAATTTTTACCTTGACAACTCCGCTTTCCATATAGCGCCTCCACACCGTCCCATCTATACTGTAATTAAGGTGGTATTGAGTTGTCCACAAGTTGAAACTGTAGCCTTGAGTAGCAACACCAGAAACAACCCGGACGCGTCCGAGGTCAATCTTGAAAACAGAAATGCAAAACCACATGAATGGCTTGACAAATAACACTTAATACTACAGAGAAAAATATGATTCTGCTGGAAAATTCATATTACCGTTGAGATTTCGTTAAGTTCCTGGGGGCTTATCTGCCAGAAATGATTTTTAGGGTGGGGCTTACTCGAGGGGGGTATAATTGGGGGGAAGGCTTATTTCCGCCTTTACGGTACTGCATTATTAACAAATCTTCATGGCAAATTCTTAAAAAGCATACATTTGATCTACCTGTAGGTATGGTGAAACGTCAGTCTTCTTTGGGCACCATGCACCCCAGCTTCGTTCTCCAGTTGACGATACTCTATGGACATTATTAAGCCTACCCTCGTACGCAAAATGGCGATTATACTCAGAAGAGGCTGTCATACTTTTGTCAGGTATGCTACGTATTTTTGCATCAATACCAATNTTGCAGAACGACAATCTAAAAAATTAGTATACGTCATGTTGCATATAAACTACACTCTTTATAAGAACCAGTAAAATTGAGGTTCAGGCTGGCTGTTCTTAATTGTTCCAAATCTTGCAGCTGAAGTGTTCTTACGTTCTTAAATTAGTAGCGTGTAGGCCATTTAGAAATACATAGAAAGACAATATATACGACAACATTGGATGCTTTGATTGATTGATTGATTGAGAGAAAAGTTACAACCAAGAACCAAGATGATCTCTCTTGCATATCAATGCTTTTTATTGAAAAAAGTTTATAGACAATTATGATTAGACAATGCTAGCACAGTATCTAACTTCGTTACGAGCAAATAATTTGCGAAATTCAATGAAAAGAAATGTCAAGGCTGTTAATTTCTCCTCAGGCTAACAAAGAAAGGACGGTTCAGGTCCATTTGTTAGTGGAAAAGCTTCTGCATCGCTTTCCAAAAATGCATTTTATGACAAGGCTTCAGGCTCTACCTTGTTCTTCATTGTTCTTAATTTTTCACCAAATTTTAGGATCTTGTTCTTATAAAATTGTTCTTTTAAAAAAGAGAGTGTACATCCATTAACATAAAATATTATGCAAAAAGAAGCCCATTCAAAAAGAAAGGGTGATCTCTGGATTGCACGTGAAATCTTTCACTTCTTTTGAACACATGAAACAATAAAATAGTTTCTGGATCATCAACAGAAAAAGGAGCTAACGTACGATATGAAAGTGAAAGCATAAAAAAACGAAAGGCCTAAAAGCAGTAGTGTAAAAGTAAATCGATAGAAAGGGGGCTCTCTTGATAGTTAGGGGGGCTCCTTTCTTGTATGTATCCTTATAAGTAACTGTGAAACTAATCCACATAGTTATATAAGAAACCGATAATTTTGTCCAGTAAACAAAGTATTTTTAATACCCTATATCTTGTGGGCTAACAATTTCTCCTCAGCTTTTTACATCTACAACAGCCTTATACAACAGTATAATGATTCTTCTTTGCTCTTATTTCCAAAATATTTACAGAGTGCTATGCTCCCTCCCCCATGCCCCTCCCCATGCCCCCCACTTCTACATCACTGCCTAAAAGCATAAAGCAGACTAATATCCAAAGTCTTATAAAAAACTGGAATATGAAATGGAAGTTTTATGCAACATCTAATTTCAATAAAACTGAAGGAATATCAAGCATGCTCCTTACCTTGGGCTGGTTTACAACCATAAACCTCTGCCCTTAGACATGGGCATTGACCAGTAAAGGTTCTTGGCATGATTCTTATGTATCGTGCAGTTAAAGGTGGATCAATTTGATTTCTAACTGGATCATAACGATTGTCGTTACCTTTAAATGTCTGCAAAAACATGAGAAATGCAATTGAAGAAAAAATTGAACAAGGATCCGAATGATTTTCATAGAATTTATTGGAGAGAACAGAATGTTAAATACGCAACTAATGGGAGATGAGAACAGGGAGACAGCAACTACTTTTAAAGTTCTATAAAGCTCCCCCTCTCTTTTAGGTCTCCCTTTTTAAGCAAAAATTTGCAAATAAGCCCCCCCCTCTATAAAGCCTCTTCTTTCGTGGAAGAAAATCATTGAATGGGTTCTTGAGGGATGGACAATGTATCCAGATTGATCACGTTTTCTAAGTATGGAACATGCCACGAATTCCTGGTGACTCTCAGAAAACTAGAATATACTGATCTTGTTGAAGGACTCCAAGAAGAGAACGTTTGCTTAGATAATAATCCAGGATAATCAATTTACCCTGATGATTGAGATGAAAACATTGTAGCTGACTAATATTCCAATCTTCGATTTCTTAAAGGAAGCAATAGAAGAGGGAATGCAAAAGAACATTTGTATAAAAAATTACCTTGAGTTAGTACTAAACCACCCTCTCTAATAAGCCCCATCTCTAATAAGCCCCCCTATAAGATTCTAAAAAGAAATAAGCCCCCATATAAGACTCTAAAAAGAAAGAAGCCCCCGCGATTAATAGAGCTTATACGGTACATAGGCAAGACATATAGCAGTTTTCTTGGTTGTAAGAAATAAGATTGGCCTATGACCACAGATAAAATGTAAACAAACGAATCCGGTGAGAAAGATGGATATAGGATCTGCAAATATGTGCATTTTAAATAAATTATTTCAGTGCATTTAACTTAAAAGTATCACTCTGAAAATGCATTAACACCTGGTCACAAAACGCCGGAATTCATAAATTCATGAAAACCAGAACATACCGCAATAAAAAGCCACAATATGTGGTTTTACATTTGTTTCAGTCAATAGCAAATAAAAACTCTAAAATGCCATGTCTGCTGCGAAATCCAGCCATTTTAAAGGAACACCTACCATCACATCTTTGGTGATAGTTCGCTTTCAAATCTATACACTAATCCACCTTAACAGCATTTCAGACAAAATCCCAAAGCAACATATTGCTGAGATCTCTAATGCATTTTGTGGCATGTTGTGATCTTGTGTTGTCACCATAAAATACATTCAAACTTGCTGATAAATATTTCTCATACTTCTTCGATTATTTTTAAGGCAAGCGATTAGTGACACAAAGGTGAAAAACAAATTCTCGAAATGCTATGTTCCTGAATAGCACCGCAATTTTATGATGTCCGGCTACCTTCTCGCTATGCCTACACGGTAAATGAGCATAGAAGCGACCACAATAATTGATTCCAAGGCTAATGTATTCAAAATTGGAGACTATATAATGCTATTTAATACGGTCCTGCATAAAGGGTTAACATGTTTTATATCCAAGTATGGCAATGCAAAATCTAGCAGAGTCTAGCTTACAGGTGTATATATTAATGCCTGCTTTCTGAAGGTCTCAAGCCTTTACGAAATTGTGACTCCCTGTAAGTTTGAGCTTCAAAACGAAGCCAATCAAATGAACCGCAAGAATAAGATGACATCTCAAATACACGTTCATTTTATAAGAAAAATGTCATTAAGAAACATTCAAAAAACATAGGTATGCTGAGTTTAAAACAATAACTTGAAAAATTTTTAGAAGAAAAGCTCTTATCAAACCAGAAACGACATAAAAAATACCAATTAGATGCCTCACTAAATCTGAATATCCCATTTCTTGCACCATAGCTCCCTAATCTGACTTGCCATTGTTAAGGAAAGTATTAAGTAGTTAAGAAATATGTACATAATATTAATAAACATTCCGGCTGAAGTCAGAAAGTTTGTGTCTTATTAAAAAACGTGCAAGTTCTGACAACAACCATACACACGCTGCCTCGATTTCAATTCGCAATAAAACGACAGACGACTTCTTAGCAAAAAGACACCCACTGAAATTCACGTACCTTTCCTTTACTGCCCACTTTATAATCATACCATGAAATCTTATCATAGCTGTAACTAAGCGTGTATGACTTGACCCAATTGTTGTGATGATATACACTCTGAGTCTCGACTCCTGTTACAGTCATGGCTTTCCCTAGATCCACTTGCAGATAATGAACTTGATCACCTGTACATTCATATGCGCACCAACCACCATAATTTCTCTCTGCAGGCCTGAAAATGAAGCCAATAAATATCACATGATGGAGACAGCAAGATGGCGTACGCAATTGTAGCAGACAAACTAAAAGCGTTACAAGGTTTGTACTGTTTCTTTACTATCTTTGAAATTATTCTAGAATTGCTTAGTGCCCTTCTGTTTCTATAATATCTTTGAAATCATTCTAGACTTGCTTAGCACCCTTCTTTTACTCATTTTTCATAGCTCTAGATAAAGTATGGCCCCGATTTTGCATCAATAATA
>OLMO02000302.1:1437912-1466417 GCA_900291935.2 Cassiopea xamachana | reverse complement strand
AAACAATTTCAAATACTTTGTATGGTTCAGAAATGATCGTCGAATTTAACTCACATATATTTTTCATTTAATCTTCCAAATCTTGCTCGCAGAAATGGTGCTTCAGAGGAAGCTGTGATGCTAGAATTGGGAATTTTTCTGTTGTCTGCATCCATCCCAAGCCCTTCGTCACACGCTGAAAGAGAAGAGAAAGAGAGTAAGAAAAGATTTTTCCTTCAAAATTTATCTCCCTGCATATCTATAACACTTTGGCAAAGTAAAAGTTAACCACAAGATGCTTTATAAATACCGATCTAGCGCTGATTGAGACAACTTATGAAAAAAATGTGCACCAAAAGCAGGCGTGGTGCTTTAGGAATTCCACTAGACAAGCCCGATTCATTAATTATTGTTGGGCATATCATCACTTCAGTAAACGGAATAGGTATTGACATTGGTCAAGTGCCAAAGACTAATCTAGCAAATTGGTTAGCAGCTGCATCATATCAGAACGCAAAAATGCTACATTAAAAACAGTTCTATAAATAGGCCATCACTACGCCGAATTGGAATCTTGATGCTAAGAAGCCCTTGACTTGAATAGGAGGGACTTACAAGTACTGGAAATTCCGGTCAAAAGTGAGCAAATATTGAAGTCATACTCAAATAAAAGAATGCAAAATATATTTACAAAGTCACGTTAATGACCCATACACTTATGACACCTACATTGACAAGAGATACAATTCACAAGGCAAAATGGGAGATCTTATTTTCAGAAAACAGCAAAGCGCAAGCGATTTATAAGTATGGTGCAGCATTTGCTCAGTACACGTGCTTTCTGTAAGAAAATAGTGTACGTTTGAATTGAGGTTCTAGCAAAAAAGTTGGGTTTGCCAACTCCTGGGGGGCACGTCCCTCCCTGCCCCCTAATAACTGCTACTGACTTCTTCTTATGGAGTGCCAAAAAAATATGCATTTCCTCCAAGACAAACGTTTCTATGGTCAAGCTAAGGGGGTTATCAAAGTGAAGGAGAACTGAATCAAACTTATCCAATAATTCCTACTTGTCCCTAAACGTTACCAAATTATATACTACATAAGTATATACTACATACAAAAGATAAAATGACTGAATAATATCCTAATAAAGCCCTATAAAAATGTCAAAAAAATATAACTCATTGTGCATATAAACTCTTTTTTATAAGGATCCTACATGTATACAACCGAAATATTTAATAACTTGTACTACTAATGGAAAAAACCTAAAAACCGTTTCAGGTTAAAACTATTTAAAATTATAAATATTCAGGAATTAGGAAACCAGTTCGATTCATTTATAGCCAAAACTCAAATAGATATACTTAAAAAACTCTTCCCTACCTGTAAAATTGAGAGTTTTGATAATTTCTTGTGTAAGTACCACTTTTATGGCACTATATGTGCAGTGAAACTTGAGGTACTATTAAGGAACTTTTAGTACTAGAATTTGGTACAAAGAGGCCCACAAATAAGGACCTTTTAGACCTAGGCTTTGAGCTAGGTTCCTTAGAAAATAAAAAGCGTTTATTTGGTCAAAATACAATAATAACCGGTCAAATAGAACTTCTATGTTTGACAAAATTTCATACACACAGGAACGGCGTTTATCAAAGCCAGATGTAATAAATTAGGAATTCGAAATGAAAGCAAACAAGGGGAACCTTGAGCGCCAATCCAACAGAGTGACAACACAGACAAGAGAGCCACCTCGTAGCTCAAGGGCTTTGAAAAACAATGCAAACATATACGGACAGGAAATTGGGTGCAAATATAGACAACACTAAAAATCATCAAGAAACAAGGCATCAACAGATCCATCCTATGCTTGGATTACGTGAAGTTTTTTTCTGTAAATATTACGATTACTGTTGAAAAGAACACTGCTACACGCCTTGTCTAGCCATTTCCTAACATTGGTGGTATGCACCAGTTTTAAGGCTAAGGACTCAATGGTTGGGTTTTAACGTGGGAGATCAAGCCAGGATGTGATATGGCCTCTAAAGTAAATGAAATTCACTTCAATCAATACCAAAATAGGCAGGTGTGATTCATAGTATTGGATGCGTCCTCTATACAAGTTCCTTTTCAAAATGCTAGAGAACTCTTTGGAATCAAACAGTAAAAGACCAGTTTGAGATGAGAAATGACAATTTACAAAACATATAGACGAAATAAACACTATATCTCTTCAGCTGTAGATCAAGAAAGCATGGAAATGCAAGCCATCTTTGCATTCGCCATATAGGCCAGACACTCGAGAAATGTCTAAACGCTAAGCAATGGTACAACTATACAAAAGAAAATCTTTTCATTCATTACTTCATAATACGATATTTGCAGAGTATTAGTAAATATCGCAATATAGCAGTGGTGGCAATATTTTACTCTGTAATGTCGCAATAATATTCAGTTTAACGATTCTACATTCTTGGTAGTTAAGCTGACTATTAAAGTCAAACATTCAAAGGGAGGGATTGGATTCTCCTCAACGAATATGCGCAAATAGGCTTTATTCCTGTATAGGGGCTTTTGAACATAAATGTCACTAAACCCCCTACAAACGGTGAATGCTATCTATTTTAATAAACAACATAGTGACATTGACCCCGCTGTTCAAAATCAATGGTTTTCACCATAGGTATCAAATTTCCATTTGCTCGAAAACACGAAATGTTTCGTTTTTGCTGGCATGTTTTGTATTGCCTGAATACTTCTACCTCTTAATTATATCCGAAGACGACAAAAAGGTCTTCTATGGCCTTTGAAGAATAGACTTCGCGGACGTAAAATCTGGTGTTTAGCAGGAGAAAGAGAAAACAGCGAATTCAAAAAAAGTAGGAACTGGACTCATGCCAAGCGGCCTGATTTCTATTCAAAAGTGGCTGATACTGCGACAATTGTCCGAATATAGACAGTTGTGTTTATAACGATCAGCTGAACACCACTCCGGAAAATAACATTTAATAGCGAGAACTGCAAGGTTTTGCTTGGCATACAACTCTCCTAATGACAGAGAACGATTCGGAGATTCCCCTTGGCTGGAAAAGGCTTAAAATATGATATGGTCATCTGTTAAAACCAGGCCTCAAGGTACAACAAATATAGTAAAAGAGAAAAATTGTTTCAACCCTAGACTAGAGAACGAGGAAGCTAATTAGAAAACAGTAATAACACGTTGGGAAAGGGTAACAGGGTTTATACCAAACGCATCTCTGTAAGAGTAAGAAATGAAAGATTTAAAACATAATACCTGACATTGATCTTTTGATGAATGCCATTATCAGTAATAATATGACTTTGTGACTATCCATTTTATTCATACAAATTACTAGTCTGTAATAAGCTTCACAGGATTTAGCAATTCATCTGTTGTGTCTCTCAGTCCCAAACAAAAAGTTGCTTTGAAGCGCGCTCAATAAAACCTATTGTTAACTCAATTATCCTTGATTGACAGCTGTATTCGTTAGAAGTTCGCCGATAGAATGGTCGATCACCAGTTAATGTCAACATAGAGAGTCAATGCTGGACAATGTCCATGGCAGAGTTTTATTATCTGCGTATTTAGTTAGAGATCGCACGTGAAACATCGCAAACCAGATGAGAGAGAGAGCGTACAATAGCTACCTCGTGAATCGCAGAATATCCAGCAATACCGTTAACAATTATGGCGTAGGCAACCACAAGGTCCAAGTAGGGAAGCTGTTGTACGCTTCAAAAGCATGGATCCACGCAGCATCTACGGAAGCTGTATGATTCAGACAGGAAATACTTGGAATCTTGCAGCGACACCCAACTTGATGTGTGAAAAGGAAACGAGTTGATGTTGTCCGTGCGACAGTAATCCATCAATGCTTCCATTTCCAAATTTTACCCTACGTTCTATTTTCCTCAACGACGAGTAGGTGCAAGGTGTCAGGGTAAAGGCCTCTGCTGTTGTAAATTTAATTTCACTTGCTAATTTGCGATATTCAGGGCTTTAGCAAAGTTTTTTGAAGTGTTGGTTGAAGCTCTCAAACCTCTTCAAGAAACTGCATTAGCAGAGGCCCCCAAAGGGGTCTGTGTTCCCATATCCCCTAGAAAAGTTCCAAAATCCCCCTTATTCGCAAAAAGTGCTTTGAATGCTCCCAAAAGAAATGCCGAATTGCTCCACAGAATCCACTTTGACTCCTAGTTTCCATGTTCACACTAGTAAATACGGCAAGTCCCTTTTTCCTCATTGCCCTCATAACTTACACTAGTGAGAAGTATGGGACCACGCAGGAGCGGGTCCAGGGGGGCCATAGCCCCCTAAATGGCAATGTTACGTATAGTAAACAATAGTGTTACTGTTAAAAACTTTTTACATGAAAAAGACAATTAAGGCCCCCCCTAAACTCCAGCTTTGGATCCGCCTCTAAGACCACACCCATCAATCCTAAATATGCGAAGGTTCTACTGATACACAAATGTTTATGAATTCCATTTGATTTGATTCATCACCACAGTTGTCATAAGGATTTGAAAGTTGATATCTGAAACTCTATGACGTCAGTCACAGTGTGGTTTTGGTCTTGGCATGATGCGTTGAGGAGGATTGATGATGTCATTAAATCTTAGGCCAGCGACTTCATTGCAGCCCAAGATACATTTTATGCACTTAGACCTGAAGATCTCCGGCAAGGAGTTAGCTTTCTTGTCGGCGTGATGGCTTGGATAAAGTCTAAGCTATACTCTTTGGCGTACTGGTGTAATGAAATCCAAACTTCGGCGCATGGCTCATTTGATCTTTGCACCTCTGGTGTACGCCAAAGCTGCTAGCGTACCTCCGGCGCGAGTTTTACGTGGAATTCACCCTAGGCACAAGTAGGTGAAATACTTGCAGTCCACTGCTGAATTTTCATTCCTCTTATTTCCCTGGACGTTGATATTTCTAATGAGGAACTACCATTATTTAGGCAATCTTGAAATATAACCTTGACAGACTGTTTAGGACACCCAGGGATATTTGTACGAAAAACTTAGAGCTGCACATAAAATCCAATGGTGTTGAAGAGTTCAATCTTGGTTTCAGGTGAGATTAACTCTTTGCTTTTGACAAAAAGGGAGTAGAGAAATGCTTCTATCTTTTACTATTTTATTCCTAGTTGTGCTTCTCCAATCATTTAAGTCTTCCGTTTTCTTTCTGCTATTTACTTCCTTACACGCTTTGGTAGTTCGATAATACACCTGTCAGCTGCACATTTTTTCTGTTTAAATTTCTTTCCTTATCGCACATTTTGTGTTGAACAACACGTTTGTGACACCAGCTTTTCCTACTTCATTTCCTACGAAGTAATTGAAAATAGACAAGACCTGCTTTTGAAAAGTTCAGTCTTTTTTCATAAAGTCATTTTTCAAAAAGAAGGCAGCAAACTGGACATACATCTTTAAAATGAGAAAAAAGTATTATTTACATGGCATGTTATTGGAAAATGTTGGTCGATTATTTTATTTTTTTCAAAATGTGGTACAAGAATGTCAAATGGTGAATTAAATTTTAATGTTATGCCAGAACAACAGATATGTATCCAGACTGCCGATGTTGAGTCGTAAAACCGATATAGCTTAGGGTAAGGACAACTCCCATTACCTAGCTTAGAGTAGTCTTGGCCACCAATAGTAACCTTGGTAATGGAAGTGGTGGTCTTTGAAAGGAAAATTGATGAGGAGAAATAGGACACTTAGATAGGTTTGTTGTCGAAAAAACTAATGTGTCTACCAAAGTCCCTTTTCCGAGTTAGATGAATGTAATTAGAAGACATTTCCCATGGTTTCCAACAGTCTGAAGGGCGTTTTCGATACAAGTTTTCTGGGAGACACCCATATTCTCTCCCCCCTGGGACTCCACTACCTTTCCCCTTTGCATTTCTAAATCAATGTCATTGTCAAGTGACTGCTTTACCAAAATCTATTTCAAACATGGACCATGACTGCAAGTAAAAGTTGGCTGAGAAATGAAGAAATTTTGTAACTTAATCTTAAAGTTAGACCTGAAAACAGAATATTGAAAATATTTCCGGCGTAGGATCAGCATAGAATACACCTTGGTGATTGCAGAAACAGTAGCGTTGGAAAATCATTTTAAAATTAAGCACTGCTTCTAAGGGACTCCAAGCTTTTGAGTTTCTGGAGAGGCCCCTCATGGACACCCTAGCATAAATGAGATGGGGGCTCCAATTTTACTGACAATACATAATATATTAATTTATTTTCTTCCTGTATTGCAGTGAGTTGAAAGCAACTCGGAGCCCTTAGCAGGGGCGTGGCCAGGGCTATAACATTGGGGGGCATTATTGCAATTTTTGGCCACTCCATCTACTTCTCTGAAGATTTGCTACTACCCCCCTCCCCCATTTACTTTCCCATTGATTTTAAAAAATCTCCAGCACCATTTTGGCAGAAAGTGGAATGGGTCACGCTACTGGCCTTTACGAATTCAGAAACATTGGGGCTCCATCTCGTTTACACTCCGAATAGTACAAAAAACTACTTTTCTTTGAGGGGCCCTCAAAAGCATGGGGCCATTAAGGGCATCCAATCCCCAATCTACATTGGTTACTAGAATTATCCAAGCCATACGCAATATTAGTTCAAAATATATCTAGTTTGTCGAGAAGTCCTACAAAGTTTACTATGTACTCTCTTTTACAACAAGTACTGATTGGTATTCACAATCAATATTTGATCAAAATACAAGCATAATTGCCCATTTTCTATATCATGTGTGCGGACCTGTGACTCATATTTGCTTAGCACACGAGTACTATTAACAATGACGTAATCCAGGTTGTAGGTTGTCCCCAGTCTTTCCGCGATGTTTTGCTCATTGAAGTCATATCATAAGTCATGCATAGCCTTTTTTGAGAATTATTAACTGTGGGTGCAGACCTTAGAAAATGGGACTTGTTAATTCAAAGACCAAGAAAAGTTTTTGAGGATTTGGAGTACCTTCTGGTTTAATACAAGCACCCTTCAAGCACCCATTAAAGATGTTTTAAATAGGATATACTTCATTTTCTAGTTACCCTCTTACAGTTAAATGTATCTTATTTACTAAGATTTTTCATAACTTCAAGTGTGCGTAGGGTGTTTCACTTTCCATTAATGTGCATGCGCAAAGCAATGAAACTCAAAAAGTTTTGCTAAGAATATCTTACGAAAGTTTTGGTACTGGAATCGTGAAAAAGTTACAAAAGTTTCAGTACTCGGTCAAAAAAATTTCTCATAAAAAAACGTGTATTTTACATTTACTACTTACCATCACAATTTTAGTCAATGTTGGTGGAATTAGTCGAAAACGACTTCCTCAGTTCTAATGTAAGGCTTTTGGCAAATAGGGTTAGTTTTCTTGGGGCAAAATCTATTTACTGCGGAAGCAATGTTGAGGTTGGGGAAAAGACCTTCCCTGGTTGCCAAAATCAACTCTCCTATCCTTAGCAGCTATATTACTTAGAAGCCAAAGATTAGGAAATTTATTATACTGCATTATGTCATAAGATAGTAAACCATGTTGAAAGAAGTCCACTTGCAATTTTCCCGCCTGTCCATAACGCCCCTTATCACTTGATGAAAATAACTATCATTAATAATTTAGCATTCTCTTTAGTTATTATTTAGTAATCTTAAAATTTTAATGCTATTGTTTATTAACAGTAGCTGATTATGCCAACAACAAATATTTTTTGCTTGTTATTCATCTTTATTGCAATAGGTTTTATAAATATTGGATGGGTTCTTTTTTTCACTGCGCCGCACAAGGTTGCATCCAGCAATTTGAGGTTATTTCCAACAATGATGCCGTTTTGGATAGCATGTACCACTTAAATGGACTTGCATCTCACCTTTAACCTACCCCTAACCAGGCGTGACAAAAGCACGTTAGGCCAAGGGAGCAGCTTTCTCTTGCGGAGCGCCATGCTCCACCTTTTTACCGATTACGCCTTTCGTTGACCCAACCAATAACAGTAGCTTTATGAAAATGTTAGATTTGAGTTATAAAACTGTTTTTAGAAAAGTCGCTGAGCTGATGCACGTTTTTTTATAAGAAAAAAGCTTATAAGACAATGAGGCTCAAATGGCCAAAGTCTTACGAGAATCTTAAGGAAATTACAAGGCTCAGTTTCCAAAATTAAGTGTTTTTGTTGACCAAAAATCAATATTAAATCATCATTAAATTCCAAGTGTTACAGATGGAATTCAAATTCGAGTATAAAGATTAAAAAAGGAATTGTAACCCATTTTAGCCAGTTTACTTCGGCAAAATTAAAGAAAATTCTAATAAAATCGCAGGCTCAATTTCGGGAAAATCTAACAAAATTGAAGCTTAGGAAAGATGATGGTTTTCTTGAAAAAACCGTGCATCGTAATAAAAAGTGACCATACTGTAAGAAAATTATCCAAAGCACTTGTTAAAAACTGTTAAATTTTCGGAGCACTTGATGTAAACTAGGGCTTTAAGCCATTTGACGAACAGGGCATTCTCACCAACTTAGCCCCCCATCCACTAGGACAGGAAGGGCAAGTGCTCCCACTGCCCCCTTGTTCTCGCACCCCTGCCTTTTAAGAATTTGATAATCTATTATAATCACGCTATGGTAGGTCTATAAATATTGTATTTGAGTGCTTTATTATAGCAAGGTCTGCACCTGTTGTAGAAACTTCTTTGAATTAGCATACCGCAGCCCTATAAAGCAACAAGAAAGCGAGACTATAGCACCGCTAACATGGGCCAATATTATATTGAGGAAGCAAATAGGTCTGATTTCTCTTTCGACAACTTTGAAGTTGATTTTGATGGATCGAGTACTAGCTGATCAAAGGCGTGAAAATTCTTGCCATTCCTCAAATTTTCTAGAATTATGCTGTGAAGGAAATGGTGCCCAATTTCTCATGAAAATAGGTCAGGTGGTTATTGTTCTGCAGTACATTTGACAAACTTGTGTGAAAAACGCGTGTTTGGAAATAGTTATTGCAACTGGTGATGCTTGGAAATATTTTAGTAGTTGCCTACGTAGCCTGAGGTCAAAGATGGCTTGCGAAAGGCATTATGATTTGACAATTTCGTGCCTTTATGGCTGAAACTTTTAATGACAATATTGCCTGCTACCTCTCCGCAAACTACGACAAGTCTCCTTTCTCCTTGAAAAGCAATAAATAAAGACGAGGTACAATAAATAACTTGTTTGACCCAGTCCTACTGGTGCAAAGAGGACTGTATCCTTTGTTGTAGGTTGAAAGTCGTTGATTGATATCTTATGTTCGACTGACTCTTGAAATAACTGTGACTATGTGAGCTCAACTGTAGCCGTTATCTAAAGGTGAAAAGTCAACACGCTATGTAGAATGAAGCCAACAAAGTTCAAACTACAAGACAAGGGTTTAATGCATCAGCTTAACAAGTTGTATATTAACTGTAGATTGGTTAAGTAATAGAAGAGGTGAGGAATGCTCAATCTGTAGAATATTCTCACGAGATGCCCAAATAGCAGATCCCCTCTTGATCCAGGTTAGAGTAAAGAGGATAAGTCAGCTTCAGTGAAGGGGCTGAAGACAACAGAGAATATCACACAAAAGAAATAGTTTTGTCACTTGTCACTATGTCGTCACGAAAATGATATTCTAAACCTATTATATGGTGCGTTATGTATTCCAAAAATTGAGGAATGCCTAGCGAAAGAACGAATGCAAATGTTTTTTATGTCAAAAGAAAGTTTTTTTGGCTCAGTAGTGAAAATTTCTTAACTTTTCACGGTTTTAGTATCAAAACTTTCTTAACACTTTCTTAGCAAATACTTTTTGAGTTCCAATATTTTGCGTAAGCACATTAGAGGAAAGTGAAAAACTCCATGTACGCATAAAATTATGATAAATCGTAGTAAATAGCAGAAGTTAAACTGTTAGAGGAAAGGAAATATAGCATCCATAGCATTTAGTACACAGATATATCGTATTTTCAGTACTTGAACACTTGCAAACTTCCTTAGGTCTCACAAATCCAGTACTAAACTTTCTGAACTTTTTGCGCAGTTGAGTACTACTTTCTTATAAACCACTTTCTTATAAATAAAAAAATGTGTATTTCCTTTGCTGTTAGCTCAAAAATAAAATTCAAGCCTTCAAGGGTTACTCATTTTTTCAGAGTTTTTTGAATTTCTTCGATAATACCACATTTTTCCTCACATTGGGTATGTAAGTATTGATATAAGCCTCTCTTTGGCGAGACCAATCAGAGCGCACAGCTACTGTTTAAAAAATGGCGGTGGTGTTAATGGAATGTGCGGTATGCTGATCCAACGGTAAAGTGAGTTTTACAGCATAGATTTCTAGATTGCTAATTGATAAGATACGGTGGGAAATCAGAAGAGTTAAAATGTGCCTCTTTTAATCTTTATCAAGAGATTT
This sequence comes from Cassiopea xamachana, assembly GCA_900291935.2. Classification (NCBI taxonomy): domain Eukaryota; kingdom Metazoa; phylum Cnidaria; class Scyphozoa; order Rhizostomeae; family Cassiopeidae; genus Cassiopea; species Cassiopea xamachana. The sequence goes on along the minus strand of OLMO02000302.1, from coordinate 1,455,974 downwards.
TTGAGTCGATGGTGCTCATTTCCCCTTGGCCTAAGTCAGTCACCTCTTTCGCCAACAGATACGTTCTTGCAAGAAAATGTCAACCAGCACAGCTTTTAGATCGAGAAGTGTCAGCTCTCCAGCTGTAAAATCCTCGCCTTTTCAAGCTACAAAGCTGGTATGTATCCTACAAAATTCGTATATTATTTGCCTCTTTTACCATTTGATGTTTTGATACTACCACAAGTCAGACTACACTCAGCCATGCCAAATCACGCCACACTCCGTAGTCAGGGGCAAAGACACATTAAAATACTGGTCGAGGGAGGCATAGGAATGTGTGGTCGTCCAGCTTCGACCTTTATGGTCTTTCCTTTGCTCTTTTGTTATATACTGTGCGATCATTTACTGCAATTTTATGTTGACCAGCTTTTTATCTACGAAAGAATCGACTTAGATCCTTTTGAGAGCAGGCCTTCCAAGTTTGATAGGTGCAAATCCTTGAGATTTCTTAACATTTTTTTAAAAACCTTGAGATTTGCAAAAAAAAGCCTTGAGGAAAATCGAACCATTTACCGATTGCTTTATAAAGACAAATATGTCGTAATAGGAACTCAATTATGTGTTTAAAAGTATGTTCGCTGTTTCTGTTTTACGAGAGAGAGCACATGAGTACAAACTTGTGGAGGAGTCGGTGGAGGTTAGAAAATATGATCATACAGACAGGGAAAAAAAATTCTGTGAAAAATCAAAAGTCCGGATATCAGAAGAGTTCTGTGAGTTAAATATGGGGATGCACTAGCATTTTTTCGTCAAAGATGGCAGATTGGGAGGAGTTTTTTATATTTTTGATTGATGAATCGAATGTGAGAAATTCCTTATAAGCCGTGAGATCGTGGGGTTTCTTTTAAAATAGTGAGTCCCACAGCAAAACTGTGGCACTTGGCAGGTTTATGAGAGTGTTGTACAACATACCCTATTGTTTAGGACCTTGGTCTGCCCATACTAGTACCATGGTCTACCAAAATCATGGTTTAGGTCTAGATGTTGTATCAATCTAAAATTTTTAGGGTAGCTAGCATATTCCAAACTGTGCATCTGCTGTGTTGAAATCCTTTTTCAATTGCCCTTTGTCCTCAATAGTTTGCTCAGAAATTTTCTTCTAGGTTGCACTTTCATGATTGAGAAAAAAGAACCTGATTAATCCTCTGAATGGTGCCCCCATTATAATTCAATAGTGGGTGGAAGTATAATCTTGCCACTCTGGTGTCCCTTAAATTGTGTTCTCAAGTGGCATAGGGCATGCCACAGAGCTCATTATCCTATGCGACCATGTGAGTGCCACTCACAGGCTCAAAAGATCACACTACAAATTTTGCTGGCATTTTAGTCCAAATCTGTATTGGACCATCTATTTCATTCCATGTCTTCTGCAGGCAAATATTACTTCAGATCTGTGCTCACAGGCACAAAATACTTTTAATGAGGCCTGGCATGTGACACCCAAGCCCTTAACCACCACATCATAACTTGTCTATCTGCTGCAGATTACAAATAACCTTCCTTTTTCTAGTGGAATCAAATGATACGAAATTTCCGGGAAGGAGTTGATCTAAAGAAGCGTCGATGGAAAATGAAATCATATGACAATACATTTTGTGGACATGATGCTGTTGACTGGTTTCATTTGTATTTAAAAAGCAACCAGAAATTTGGAGATCATGTGACAAGAGCACAGGCCAAAATGCTTCTGCAGAAATTTTTTGAGAATGGAATATTTGAAGATGCACGTGGAAAGGAGAAGAGAGGCTTTGAAGATGACAATCATTTATATAGATTTACCAAAAAAGCTGATGATATTTGCAAAAGTAAAACTGAAATCACTACTCAGAGATCTGTTACAAACTTGTTGAGATCAGTAAGTGTCCGGAGAAGGCCACTCTCCATAGCTAAGATTTCATCAGAAGGTGAAGGAAAAGTTGGTGAATTAAAAGGAGCAATCACAAGATCTCAAAGCTTGAAAAATGAATGTATTTCTCCAAGAAGCAACATGACATTGTCTGATTCAACAATTCTTACTCCTGCTTTCCAGAATCCAGATAATTCATGCTCACAATCAGATGAGAAAGGCTTTAATGAAAACCCAGTAGATATTGGTGCATTGAAGAGCAGTTCCCATACTTCCAGGTTCATGGATGACAGCGAAATTGAAAAGGCAAATTTTGATCCTTCTGATGAAGCAACTTATAACTCCATATTGCAAGATGCTGGAATTGACAATCGTGCATTTGTTGTTGCAGATATGTCTCCATTTGAAATGCCCTTTCAAAGAAGATGGTCACTTAGGGACCCAAAAGCAATGAAATACAGGCACAAGTTTATTGTGCAGTGTGATGACGAAGATATCATTCATGAACCAAGCTTTGTCATGAATAAGTCAATTCGTAGATCAAAGCTCAAAAGGACAAAGTCCAGTAAATTTGTAACTGGAATCAGTTATGTGAAAGGAGGACAATGTCAAAGCCCCCCGAAAAGATCAAAGGTTGATGATGAAGTTAGTGAGAGATCCCACATCACAACTTTGGACAGCTCTGTTATGGAAAATGTTGAGAAGACCAATAATGCTGTCATCCCAGGATCATACCTTTTTGATAGGAAGAAGTCATTAAGATCTTCAAGAAAAAGTGATACAGCAATATGTCAGATCAAACAAAATAGAGTTAATCATTTAGTTCATACTGGTGATGAGAGTTCAAGTTTTTGGAAGAAAAGAACTCTTCAAGGGTAAGTAGGGAATTGAATGCTGTACCATTCTATGTTCACTAAAAAAATTTCAATTCACTCCTTTTTCCCATCTGTAAAATGCTTTTTCTTCTCCAATCTCTTTTATCTTTTTCATTCCCCTTCCCATTTACCTTTCTCTTCTCTCATATTACTCATTCCAACTTCCTTCCCCAGCCTCCACCTCTTTTCCCCTTCTCCCCCCTCCCCTCTCTGTCTCTTTCTCTGCCCATCTTTCTTTTCATCTCTTTTTCTTTTTTCCTTTTTTTAACATTCTCACTTTCTCTCTCTCCCTCTTTTGTTAACCTTATTTTTGTTGTCAATTTATGCTCTTGTTGGTCTTGTCAATTTCTTATTTACTTTTCCTCTTAACAAATATCCATAATTGTCAATTTCCCAAGGAAAGCACAAAGATATCATAAGATGAATATTTCATTACCCTCCCCACTAAATGCCAAATCTTTGTTCACTCAACACAATTAAATGCTGCTTGTTTACATTAGTTTCTATCTATTTCAGATTAAAGAATCTTCTTGTTGCTGACAATTTGGATGACTATATCAATTTATCCATCATATCTGATCATGACACAGAAAATAACATAAAAATGGAACTTAAATCAGGTAATTTTGTGCCAAGCTGTCTCTATCACTGTGTGGTATTTAGCAGTCAAATGTGATCTCAAGAAGTGTTGCCTATAGGTAAATGCATGAAACTACACCCATCCTTCCACCCAGTACAAATCTCCATGTGACAAATGTGCACTTGAAAAATTTAGGTTTTGAAAAATTCTGTTTAATGAGTTTCTGCTCCACAAATTTTTTTCTGGGAAACATGTCTATAAGAAACACGAGGCTGACATTAGGCAAAAATTAAGAAGTATTTCAGAAATATGGACGGGCTGAGTTTCAATTAATAACTGCCAAAAAACTGTTTTTATTAGTAAATTATTAACCCAACTAGCAAGAAAATAGAATGAACATCCATCCATGCCTCACAAGACCTGAGCATCCTTATTCTTGCATCAGAATTGCATAATCTGGGTTGTTGTTGTTGTCATAGGATTTGGTGAAATATTGAGAAACATCCAGGCTGAAGCTAGAGAGTTTGTTGAGCTAGAGAGTTATAAAAAAGCATGTAGATGCTAAGCTAATTTTCTAGTTGTAAATTCTTGTGATTTATAAAAATGTTCTTCAGTAACATACATCTTTTGTTTTATTAACAGCTGAAATCCCAGAATGGACATTATCTGCCATGAAATATTTGGTAGAATGTGAGTACTTTTTTCTAATAAACTTTCTCATACTTTTTGAACTTTTTTAGCAGGGTAGAGCATTGCTCATTGTCAAACTTTGGAATCTAATATTTTGAGCATAATTTTGTGCTTCTGTTGTGTACATTTAACCCACTCGCAGAGCAATCTATCAGTCCATGCTCAGAAGAAATTGACCCACAAGCCTCAATTCGCACGTGCTCCTTTGAATATTGAAAGTTGCACATGCAGACCAAGATTTGTGTATCAATAATGCAGAGTTTCTTGTTGCTGAAGCACGTCAAATTTCTCATTAGGAAAAACAGGGTAGAGCAGAGTTATGAAAGCAAAAGGTGACTGTTACTAGTGTTGCAGTTGGGAAAATGAAGCTCCTATTTGGCATGTGCAATTGCACGGTTGATTGTGATGTTGGCACGGGCAATTTTTCGCTCGTTGTGGAAAGTTTGCACATGTGTGGACACGCGTATGTGCGATCGCACTTGTCTCGGGGCATGGACTGATCCCTAAATAGCTTCTGGAGGTTTAGGACCTTCGTTTTGTTTAAAAAATAGGCATGCTCTTTAATTTCCGTTATGCAGCAGCATCTTGCTTATTTCCTAAGGTTTGCCAGCAGAAAAGGTAACTTTTGTGGTTTACTGACGGAATTTTTTCTTGGGGTGTAACGCCTCCGCAGCCCACTGTAGGTATGGCCCAGCCCATTTTGTTGCATCTTGTGGTGGGAGAGGTTGTAGTTATTGCTGTATGGCTGATAGCTGTGGTTTCTACCAATACCTCAATCAAAGTGAATTCCCAATATGATATCCTCTCCTTTAAGATACACGTTAAATAACCGTAAACATATATTCAATATCCATGCTAGAGAATGCACGTTTTTATTGGAAATGTATATATAGGAAACAAAATGCTGAAATCAAGCAAAAACGAGGAAACATTTAAGAACCACAGACAGGGCTACAAATAACACTTTTCTTCCAAAATCCTTTACACATTCATTTTGCACAAAAGTTTAACTTTCCATTTCTCGTCTTACAGCTGCCTATTCTGGGCTGTTGTTGTTGTTGGAAAAAGTTTAAGGAACATCTGGGGTGGGACTTGACATAAATTTTAGGAAACACCCAGGATGAGAAAGTTTACTTCATGTGAAAAACCTGCATTGCTTATCCATACTTGAGTTCTGCTCTGCTGTGGCTTACAAACACTACGAGCCTTTTTAATCAAATTGTAACGATATACAACCTCTTTGTCAAACACTTGCCTTGTTTTCATGTGGCCAACGCAATTTGCATTTCGTTAGCTTGAGAAAAGAAATCCTACTGTGTTTACTAAAGTAGTCTAATCCAAAATGCGCTGACAATCTTTATTATTTTTAATGATAATACCTTACGATCCGATTTTCTTATGTATCTATTGTGTTAAAAAAATCTCAGAGATAACTTTGAAAATTAGGGGTTTCTGTCGTATTTCAGGGCCGCATAGTCGAGTGACAGAAAAAGACGACAACCTTCCATCATACCATGGCTTCGAATGTGATGTATTCCGCGCAATACAAGACCATTATGATAGCACTTTGAAGGAGCCCTTAATGACATTCAACATGTTTAAACTATTCGATCTTTCCAAAGGTATTTGCTAGCTATATTTCACTCTGCACAACACAGTTTCAAATGGTTGTTGATTCACTTTTTTCCCATAAGAAAGCAGCTTTTTGCATGAGCTTCAATTTTTTTCAAGGTACACTACCTAATCCACGAACTCTATCTCACAAATCATCTTTCATTCCTAGAACTTCTCAACTGTGGAACTCATTGCCACCCACTACTTTCCCTGAATCCTACAATTTGTCATGTTTTATATCTAACATCAACAAACTTGATCTTGTCTCCATTTCTAATTAAACTTCCCCTCATTTTCTCAGTTCTTCCTTTTTCGGGGCTTTGTTATAGGCCCTACGGCCTTTCCCCGACATTACTTACTAAACCAATAAAAACCCAGGGACGTGGCTGAGGTTTTCTTAAGACTTTCTTAATTTTACTAGCATAAACTGGCTAGAACGGGCTACAACCGTAAATCCCGGAATAAGGCCCCCTGGGAGCTCCTTTATTTTTGGATTTTTGCGGGGGAGCTTATTGGAGGGGAGGGCTTGTTCGAAGGGGGCTTAAAATTGTTTCTAGTCGTTGGTCATATTCTATTTGAAATTCTTCTACCAATAAGCTACTTTGTGATGATACATAAATGTTTTCTAAAGGGCGTACAACTTTTCGTTAATTAATGGTTGCCTTTTCTTTGGTAACTCTACCGAGCACTAATTAAATCTCAAATAGTTACATTTACATGCTTGATTAACAATTTGTAGCTATGGGGTGCGGGCTTATTTAAGAGGGGCTGATTTGAGGATTTACGACATTATTATTTGTTATAAAAAGTTTAAGATTTAGTATTGCATAAAGCTTTCAAAGAATAGAGTAATATAGTTTTGGCATGCAGAAAGCTAAGCTGTAGAGCTTGAAAATTGTGATTTTCTGAAGACTTTCTTCAAGTTTTGTTATTTTGAGTCTCACTTTCTTATCAACATTTTTCATGTAAAAAAAGATGTGTATTCAGATTTTAGAAACTCTTACACCGTAGGTATGATATATGATCTAACCTATGCTACAGGGCTCACACTGTCTTGAAAGTCAGGGAGAAAAGTATCAAAGTTTAGGTAGGTCATAGAAAGTCAGGGAGAGTCGGGGAAAATCATGGAATGTTTTTCTAAAAGGCTAAAAGGTCAGGGAAAGTCAGGGAAAATTTGAACAGATTCTACGATGAGTTCTCATACTCAATTTCTCCAGGTGTATTACTGTAGGCCACCAAAATTGTTTTACTGCACACTTTTTAATGTTTTTACTCACTCTGCCTAAAATTTGTGTCACGTCTAAAACTAGGAGGACTCTTGTTTATCCGGGAATGTTTTTCAAGCTGTTGAAAGGAAAATATCGTATTTTGCACCCTGGGTCAGGGAAAAGTATCATTTTTTACCCAGAAAGTCAGGGAAGTATTTTCGTAAAAACTTGAATGAACCCTTGCTAATGTTTTAACACTTAGCTAGCGTTTGAAGGTGGAACTTTTGTGTTGTACTTTTTATACAGTTTTTTCTTTATCCTGCAGATATTATCGGAAAAGACCATCAAACTACAATAAAGTTCCTTCAATATGTTTGCCTCCTTATCCCAACTTGGAACAGAAAACAGATCTACCTGATTATTCGCTTTATGGATAGAATCTCCAGAAATGTCCTCCTCAAGCTAAGCAAGGAGTTGCCAAACAGAGAATTAGTATGAAGTTTTTGCATATACTGTTTGTATTTTTAACTTGTATACAGTTTTGAGTTTTGATGTTTTCGGTTTTAAAGACAAAACATCTAGAGGAGAAATCTATCTTAAATGATCTTAAATGAATCAGCCTGTTTAGGGTTGTTTTCCCTCCTTTCTTTCAAAAATTTTTTAATACTTGCTCGTTAGACTGAATTCTGATGACCCTGTTTACGTTTGGAACGGTTCCATTTTGAACCGAACCGTTCCATACTTCAAATGCAAACGCGAAACGATTCCAAATGATTCCGGAAGTAATTGCAATGGAGGAAGAATATGTAATCAATCACAAAAATCCAATTTTCTTCGGTATTTGGTGCGTGAAATAATAAAGCAAACAAAGGAATCATGTTTCATTTTCATACCCGTTCTGTTTTCGCTCCGCTCCATTTGGTTCTGCCCGTTTACACTGGAACCAATGCAACTGTTCTTTCAGCGGAGTCAAAGGAGCATGGATAGCGTTCCCAAGTGGAACGGTTCCAGCGGTTCTAGTGTAAACGCAAAGCCCATTCGTACCAATTTTGGATCCGTTCCATTTGGCTCAAGTGTAAACGGTGTCTCTATCTCCTCGTCATAGCATTTTTAAGAAAATGTCACTAGGCAACAGAACCCATAGCAGGTAAAATGTAGAAAGGGGTGCATTATTATCATGAACCATGTTACATGCAACCAGCACGTATCGACAATTATTAATCTGGAGTCATTCATTGCAGTCAAATTCACACGAACTATGCGTAAATCAAGTAAAAACATTTGATATAGCCCTAATAAAGGGGGTTTAGTTGAAACCTAGTGTCTTTGGACAGTGCAGTGGAATGAGAAAGAGCTGGGGGACAGGGGCTTCGGAAAAGGGTTTTACGCCATGCCCAGCGGTATGACGAAAACTCTTTGGCTGAGGGATGTAAAGTGTAATTTACTGGAATTTACCTGGTTAGTAAGCTGAACAATGATTATTTAACGTGCTAGGCCAAGGGTATCAAACATGCACACCACGGACTAATGTTACTAATATTAGAAGTAAGAAAAACTAAGCTATATAGGTTCATTGACAATTTTGATCTCAGTGCTGCCTGTGAGTTTTTCTCTAGTCTTGTCACCCAGTGTCCAGAATTTCTGTGTACTGGGCGACAAGCTTGATGTACTGGGCGACAATTTGGTCTCCCAGTCGTACAGTTAAAAACGCTATGCTTCTCGTTCAAATTTAAAATTGAAAATAGCAACGATAACAGAAGTTTATTGGTGTTCATTTTAACACGTCATCTATGTTTCAAGTTTAATAGCAGTGCCAGGAATATTTTCCGAGCCAATAGCAAGGAAGTTTGACAGTCTTATTCACAGGGTTTTTGCTACTCCTTAAATTCCTTAAAAACTCCATAGATTTATTTCATGTTTTTAAGGACGCTCAAAAGCATCTTAAATTCGTGCATTTTAGCAAAAACTCTTTAAAATGTCCTAATTTCTAATCAACAAACTTCTGTTCTTGGGGGAGGGGATTTTCAGCAGCAGATTTACTTAGGAAATGATTTACTTCTCGTCAAGGAAGCACACAAAAGTACTCCTTAAGAATTATTTGTTGGTCCTTATTAACTCCTTTGAATGTCCTCAAATTTATCTACTCACTACAGCACGAGCCCTGCACTCAGAAATAATTATTTGAAAGAAAGAATATCGATTTGATAGCTAGGTTCTCGTGTTAAATTCTAATTTACATTCTTGCAAAGCATTCTTTTTTATGACAAGCTAGCAAAAATACAATATGGTCGCATTTTAGGTGATACAGACGTTTTACAACACTATTATCAGAAATAAAGAGCTGAATGATATTGAGAAAGACCAGCTGACATCCATAAGAGCTGTGACATTCATGATCGATAACCACGAACAAATCATGGCGGTATGTTTTACTTCACTGAATACGAGGCTGCTCATTAGATCCGTCTGTTTACAGTTCTTGTTGTTGTTGTTGTTTGCTTTGTTTTTGAGTAGGCTGTTATATCAAGCTTTTCAGCAAATTCAGGCCTACTTTGCATACCGCATGCAGGCACCCGCCTCCTAATTTAACGTCCCTTGTTATACTGATATGGAATTTTGTTGTACTGAAATGGAGGCAAATGGAGTTCATTAGTGTGACGTCACGAAAATTCTATTTATAGACTATTTTAATTTTGGCTTTAAATTCTGGAAAAGCACTTNTTGAAATAGCTACTATTGACAAATTTCAGCTCAATCTGAAACACAATGACTGAGATATGGTTCCTATCAAATCACTGTATTTTGAGGCTGGTTCTAAACGTTTAGAACCTGGAGAAAAATACAGCGGTTTGTATGGCACGTTTTCTGACTTCAAATGGTCGTATTTCAGCCCATTGTGGCAATATTCATACAAAAATCTCAACACGTGGCTATTTTGAGGTGCGCTTTCATTCTATCCTGTCAAAATGTAAAAGTCTAAAACTATATTTTTATGACGTCATCGCTAATGAACTCTATTACCTTACATGATATTCATAGGATATCTTTAAGCCTCAAAGTAGAAGAAATATGAGAATATTGAGGCTGAGCAAGAAATTAAACATTATTTTAAAAGGAAAGTATACTGATGATAGTCCAAATAAATGTATAGTCACTTTAGTACAGTCCTTACATTGTTAATAATATGCCTTTCTAGGTGCCCGAAGAACTACAGAAACTCAAAATTTCTTCTATGGTAAGTGACGTGATCTTTCTTCCGTTCAATTTTACTTCTGTCATGAAGGTATTCGATTAGCTATGACTTGTATTCAGCATTAAGTGGCAATGTAAAAGACAATTATGTCAACCACTGAGTGATGCAGTGTGCAAGAAAGTGTTACTGACATAGATAGCTCAAATCCTTATTTTTAGTCACTTTGCCCCCAAAGCTGAAGAATATTTGTGTTTCTCTGAGGACCATTTTTCCAAAAGACCTTGTAGTCCACTTCAGCACATCTGCCAATTATAAGTTTATCGAATATGCTATCTGATGACTTTCCAACATTCAAGCTTTTCTAAAAATTCCTTTATCTTTTTCTCTAGTATAGCATTCTTTCCTATAATCTGTGTATTTTTATTAACATGCACCTAAAGAGTTCTGCCTCATTAATGACTATTCTACACAAAATTTGCTAATACTGTTCTTAGAAACGTCTTACGTGTGTTTTTCTTGCAAAATAACAGTGCTCTATTTATTCGCTTGACCCATACGTTTCGCTGTTGTTCATTAAGAAATACAAACAAAATGAAGCTACATGGAACTTTGGATTGCTTTCTCACGAATCTTTGCTCTCTAGACTTTTAATTATTTTGTAGAGTATCAATCAATGATAAGCGTAGACCGATCTCTCATTAGTACCAAGATCTAAATCTGTCTCTATTTCCAATAATTTTGGTCAATTACTACTGCATAAAACCTGGTTTTCAGATCCATTTTCTATTGGTGTTTGCTGACCTAGGTTCTTATGACCTAGTAGAATGGCTGCTGGCAAAAGAGTTACCTGTTGCAACTCCTAGCAAGCTATTTAATTTCTTGTTTACCTTTTTTCTGCCTTCCTACACTGTAATGTCATTTGCGGTATCTGCAACTATATATATAGGAACAAATTTCTTCCCCATTTTCATATCTCAAAAGCAGCATCAATGACTTGGTTTACTTTGACGTTGTTTTTTTGTGACGTCAAATTTGTTCGTTGAGAAAGCTATTGATCTCCACACATCGCCATCCAGCACCAATGCTTTATGAAATGGGTGTGGTCTTGAGCTCCATGGATGCAATAACCAAGTCGCAAGCAAACCTTCCAAATATGGAGGCAATGATGACTGGAGGGAAATCTTTATACGATTCCAATTCAATACTCGATCTGAAATCTGAAAATGAAGTCCTACTGTCTACAAATTTGTTACCAGGCCAGGCAGAAGAACTTAAAGGTGTCACAAGAGAGCTGCCTTCTTATTCTTGTGTTTATCTTGATGATGGCTCTGATACTGCGCTAAGAGTTGCCAGCACCCTTACTGAAGATAATGACATAATCACCCGAACTGAAGATACTAACATAATCAAGAAAGTCACATTTTGCCCTGATGCCAGCATAGAATCACTCAAGACTAACGTATGTTCACTTGAGTCGCTGGTAGATTCAGAGAAAAAGAGATTCCCTGCACTCTCAGTTCGTGAAAAACCAAAGAAAGTGAAACAAGCAATGCTTGAGTCATTGTTGCTCATAGTTCCATCATTGAAATATATTTCCATTGGTAAAGAAAAAAGAAACAAATCCAGAACATGCAAGGACAAAGTCAGGGTACTTCATAATTTGACCATAGAAAACGAAGAATCGCCTGAGAAAATCGTTTATGACAGTGTCTGCTCATTTGAAAGTAGTCAGCATTCAGTGAAAGAAGGAGAATTAGGCTTGGAACAGGGTTGCCATTCATTCTCTGCTGTAAATTTATTCGAGAAAGACGTGCGAGTAACTGAAAAGTAAAAAATCCTCTCAAAAGTCGATGAACACCCAAAGAATGACTAGACAGCTCATATTGGATGTAAAATTATTGTTTCATATTTCTTCTCAAGTAATTGTATCATAGTTGCTTGGAACTGTGAAAAACTTTTGAACCATTAAATAAGGATTCGTTGCTATATGATAATTTCCATAATGCTATGAACAGGTGAACATTTTTTAACAATGGCCAGTCGTAGCAAAATAGCATGATACAATAACTTTACTGATTGTGTGAAAGTCGTTGCCTCTCATACTTGACATGAGCAAATATCTTGACAATACCCTAGGCAGGAATCTTTTTTCGCAGATTTTTTCAATGATACAGTATCTTAGTACCTTTTAATTACGGTAGTAGAGCTTTATTTATATTTAAAGCGAGGAAATCAAAGAAAAATTAGCATTATCTACATTTCCACTCAAATATTTCCCTATAGTCTCTTTACTTATGTCTCAGGTTGGGACCGAAGAGAAATAAGTTGGGTAAATGAATTTTCAGGCAGCTTTACTGTTGGGTGTATAATTTTTTTATCTTATAAAGTTTGGTTAGCATGCTTTTAATAACTCTATATTGGTTGGGTAGCTATCATTTTTATAGTGGACAAAGTTGGGAGCAAAAGTAATTAAGCAAATAAACCCTTCTCTGCAGTCCCAACCTGAGGCATAAATAATGAAAGGCCCCTTGTTTCTTCATCCATCCTCACAAAATTGCATCATACACTTTTTGATTCCTAGCTGCCATGTATTGCATCTTTAAGGAGGAGCATGCTTTATCGATGTTGTGAAGAACATATTAAGTCATTTACGTTACCCATGGTTTTTACGGGTTACAGAAAGTTTTAGCAAGCTTTGAAAATTGATAATGCCATTTTCCAGTTCCTGGAAAGTTTTGGAAAGAGAAGTTTTTTAAAATGACCGTGGAAAAGTTTTGGATTCTTGTTTGGGAAAATGCTACAGTCTCCTAAAATGGATATAATTTAAAGTCTTTTTTAAGCACCGTATACAGAATGTTTGTTCATTTTACTAGTTATACTTCAGAACATAATCCACAATAAAAATCATAAAATATAGCATCAGAAATAATGTTATTTTTCTGTTTTTATAGAGTTTTAAAATGCCAAAAAATGTGTTTCATGGTATTGGAAAGTTTGAATTTGACTTTGGAAAAGTTTTGGAAATTTTTTAAAGCATTTTGTACGAACCCTGGTTGCCATCAAAAATAATTTACATTTGCTACAGCAATTCTCTATCATAGTTTTGACATTCGGGCGTTAAGGTATTCTACTGCCATTATTACTTTGTTGAGGTTTGATGAATTATGCCTTTCCAATGTAGAATTCTATAATTTTATATTAAAGATCATCCAAAAATAAACGATGTATTTTTCAGCATTTTTAATATCCTGTCAAAAAGCGTGTCTCGTTAAGTATCACTCGTAAATAATATCTAAGTCTAAATGAAAGTGAAACTCTGCAGCATAACATAGAAGAGGCATCTACATAATTATTATGTACAGCGTGCATCCAGAACGGAATCTGTTTGACTAAATGCTTTGCAAAAATGTGATTTTGCCTAGATCTAGTTGATCATCACTCGTTTTCAAGCCGGCAGGAAGATTTTCTTCTGATTACTTTTCCATAAATTCTGTTTTGAGCTACTTCAATCTTGTTAGTCATTGGATAGCGTTGATTGGGGAATGCACTATAGTTATCTTAGGCCATCGCATGCCCTCAAACTGCATTCGGTGTGTTTTTTCGAATTCATTTTCTTGTTCCAAGGGGACTACCCTATAGCTCTACTTTCCACAGATGTGGAACACCTATCCTGTTCGAGTTTATACATGTTAGATCTATTTGTTTAAAGCTGGGATAGATTCAATAGCAAAACAAATGTTAAGGTAATTTAAAGAATTAAATTTTAATGTTGCAAGCCAGATGCTGTCTCTGTGAGATTAGTTATTTATTTCAAACTCTTTTCGGCAAGAAAAATTAAATTCTGTTCATGTCTAAATTATTCTACTAGTACCGACACACATACAAAAAAAGAACTAACTATTTCGTCAACATTTCGGTTTTTGTCTCTCTTTCAACTTGCTTCTCAATCATATTTCGTGATTTCTTTCGTGCTTTCTTCGTTTTCCAATTCTATTTCGCAATCTTTCAAGCATTTAGAGAGTGTGTCTTTTGCACATACTTCAAATTGACTATCAGTGCTCTTCTCCTCAAATACGTCTTCATCTTCTTCACTCGTCAACGCCAGACGCATGGGTGCATTCATTAACTTCTTCATTTCTTCCGACATAAATGCAGCAATATCGTCTGCTGGTTCATCTGCCTCTAGTTCGCAGTATCTTTCAGCTTCGCTGTATTCTGACTCTGTTGTCGTCTCACCTCCAATCGTCTCACTTGTCACAACTCCTTCTGCTTCTGATTCAAACACTTCAACTTTAGCACCGCTGCTTGTTACAACTTTCTTTGAGCTTTTGTACGTACGTTGACATGAAGATGTTTGTGTTATGGCGGGGCTGTGATGATGACTAAAGACAGATTTCATCATAGCTGACTTGACACCACCTCGTTTTTTCGAATCCATCAATTTTCGTTTTATTTATTGCTTGTAGTTGTTGAATTTGGTTCCGCAGGTTGATGAGACGGAAGATAGCCACCACAACTGTCTGGAATTGGTTCTCCAAAAAGCCTTTCTTATGAATTTTTAAATTTTTGTGGATATTCACATCATTCTGTTCTTCTGTTGTGTTTGAGGGCAATCTATTTTGCCTAAGACGTGTTGCTTTAGATTTGCAAACCGTTTGCAAACTTCGATGAGATCAAATATCAAATTTAGTTCCTCTGAACTCCGAGTTCACCTGTTTATTGAAATGGTGTTTGACAAGAAAAAGAGGCCTTCAGGTGTTCAAATCTCGGCTATGGGATAAAAATGCTGTTGTGTCTTTTACAGGGGGTAAGTAACAACTGAGTCTGATTGGATTGATTCTTTCTTTCCTTCGTTTATGGGAAGTTTTATCCTGGGCATTTGATAATTCCTTTCTTTCAAACAGCTGTCATTTCCATGTAAGAGTGTTTCCTATTCAAAGGACCATTGTGACTGTTGAAAGATTAAATTTCTAAATGGGAAAATGTCATAGGGTCTTCTCTCATTTGGGCATTTCATAGAATTTATTTGCTCAAGTAGACTGGTAGAAGGTTATAGCTCAAAACATTTATCATCGCTTTTTGCAGAAAGCATAAAGTCGTTACTTACAATCGAATTTTGATTCTCTGTTTCGTCAACTAAAGTGACAAATTACTTTTGCCAGAGAAGTTGATGAAATTTTTAGCAAAGCGTGCCCCCGGCATCCCATCAGGGTAAGACGGGGTTGTAGCTGGAGAACTTTATAAAGTCCTTCGTAAGTCCTACTTAACTTATGCAATTCGGATTGCAAATCCAACTTGAAGAATATAAATCGAGATGAGCTGAGTTGAAAGATGTTGATTCTCATTTGCATCATAATCATTGGCTGAATTTTCAAATACTGTAATTTTCAGACTACCAGACTAAAGATGCTTTTGTACAGAGCGGATTTCAAACACTATATTCAGTCCACGCTCTACGCAAGGAAGACATTTGAAATGTCCTTTGTAGGGCTCAGCATGTGACGCGATGTTGCGCATTTGGTTATGCGAAGTGGCGCGCAGGAAATGTACTCAAAAAAGAAGAGAAATACGAAACAAATTGTATCACTAAATTTTAGATAATGCTAACTGCATAAAGGATTTTCACCGAGCTCAAAACGCATACATCTATGGTACCACACATGCACTACCCTTAACTACTAAGATTGAGACATATCAGGAAGCAGGTGTAGCTTTTACCTGTGGGGCTTCTTGCTTACTAACTTTCCCACTGTGGCGCTTAGCAGATTTCAGTTGAGAAAGCCTGCGATAGAGGAAGATGGGATATTGTTGTGAAAAAATGTCATGTTTCATCCCAGTATATGTGTGATGCAGAGCAAATGAGATGGAAATGCTATGATCTTCTGAACTGGTTCAGTCCAAATCAATTCATTTGACCAACTAAGACTACGATGTTGCCTGGAATATCTGTAGGGATTAAATGTTGTGTTTCAACTTGTAATTTTGCCTTCTTTCTTACCAATCAAGCTCTTTCTTCATTTGCTCTTCTCGTGTCTTCCATCTTTTTGTTTGAAATGTTTTAGCAATATCCGGTCATCAGGTGGACCATACTTGTATCGTACGGTTTTCATGACCGGAACATGCTTCATGGTCCGATCATAGTTGTGGCAATATCTGGTTGTCAGATGGGCCATGTCCTACTCGTATGGTGTTAGAAATTCGTTTTGCTTACTAACATTAAGGAAAGCCTCATGCTAACAACCATGTTTTCCTGATTTCTCCTCATATGGTATGACAAACATACGAAGTCCTTTTCTTATATCTTCTACATTGGTATCTATTTCTTGAGAGTTTCCTCTGGCGGTCTTTTTCTCGTGCAGATATGCTAAATACGTTTTGAAAAGCTTTGAATTCTCAAGTTTTACCAATTTCTATCAAGTTGCCTAAACAAACAAGTCTGTTGATGAGGAAACTTTTTTCTCTTTACAATTTAGGAAAATCTAAAAATCCAAATCGTGTTAAGAAAACAAGATAACCAAAGATTTACCTGATCTAAGAGACTCTGCACTTAGCAACCGGTGAATCCTATAATCATTGAAACTATGTAACTAAAATCTGCATTATGTTGTATTTTTTTGTCCTTATCATCTTCATGCTGGTATCAAAGTATGTCTTTTGTGAAATTTGTTATCAGAATTCTCTTTCTTTTGTTTATTCGTTTAGGAGCAGAGATTCGATAAAGAAAACATCTCAACTGCTCCACAAATGCCTCCTTTTCACAACGAAGTTATTCGCCGTCCCGTTAGCAGGTGTGTGCAGTATAAACGCGAAGAATTTGAGAAACAAAAAGTTGATTGTACACGTCAAGCATTGGGTAATCTTTTGAATATGATTGCAAATGATGACACGTTGCATCCGAAAATCAAAAAGAGAAGACTAAAAGAGGTAAGAATTCGTCTAGTTATGATTTTAGAATAACGATGTAGTAATTCTTGTCCCTGATGTTGTGTGGTAAATGTCCAACTCAAGCTTGGCTCCATTCAACATGGATATGTCCATATTTAGCAACGTCACACCAGTTGGTTCCATGCCAGCTGACTTCTCATGCCCTACAAGATGTATAGAAGCAAAACTGACCCATTTTAATTTTGTACGTCATCTCCAATATGAACTGAAGAACATGAAAAGAAAATTTTGAAGTTATTATAAAAACTTTTTATGAGAAATCAGTCCATAGAAGATCAGAGGTAAATTGTTGAGAATCATTCAAGGGCCTGATTAAATGGTAGATTTCAGCCCGTTTGTAAACTTTGCCCTGGCTCATTTTAGCTGATAGCTTCTTGCCCGGCTGAATCTTTCACTATGCGCATGCTCATATCAGCCCTGTAGATATTTGATTTGTGATTATATTGATATACTTATCAATTGAAAAATCCTAGCTCGTTTTATATAAGCAGGCTGGAATTTGGTGTGTTGTTGTTGTTGTCTACTTTATTTTGAGTAGGCTGTTATACCTAGCTTTTTCAGCTAATTTTAGCCAAGGGCTGGTCCTTACTAGTAATCGTGTTAAACTGCTACACCAAGCTGAATGCAAGCTTCGTACAGTCAGGGAAAATCAGGGACAATTTCAAGGTTGTAAGAAAAGTTAGGGAAAAGCAAAGAGAATCAGGGAAAATCAGGGAAATTTTTTATAGTCTTGAAAAATCTTTTTTTCCTCACAAAATCATGGAATTTTGTTTCTCTTGACTATTTGTGAAACCCTATGTCTTGACTGNGTACATGATAAATGGCAGTATTGATAATTTAGTTCAATAGTAGGACGTTAAAAGATGAAACTAAACGTCTGTTAAAATAATTCTATTCTTTTCATGCTTAGAAAAATTTTTCACTGAATCCTTTTGATATTTAGTCAGTGATACGAAATCTTTGTAATACTTAGTCAGGGGAAAAACATAGCATTTTAGAAGAAATCAGGGAAATTGTATATATATATATATATATATATATATATATATATATATATATATATATATAT
>OLMO02000302.1:1353411-1368766 GCA_900291935.2 Cassiopea xamachana | reverse complement strand
CAGAGATAAAAATACACTAGAAAGGAGGCAGAGAAAAAGATACAATCCTAGGCTGAAAGTTATGAACGCTACAAAAAGCCGCTAATCTTTTCTTTGCTGTGCTAGGATAACGCAGCGTACACCTGGATAAAGTACGCTATTTCGGATGATAGAACGTGGAAAAGAACTAGATTAACCCTATTTTCAATCTGTTTGTTGAATAACAGCAAACTTCTGGGCAAATTCTATCCATGATCTACCGCACATTTCAGTGCGCTGTTTGAAGTACAAGCAAGTTTCGCTAAAGGAAGCATTGCGAAACATTGGGGAAGTGTGTATTTCGAGATAATACTTAAAGAGGAAGTCCGGGAAAAACCTAAAATTTGATATGTTGTAGAGCAGGGGTGTCCAAACTTTTTGCGACGGGGGCTAGATTTTCTATTGTAAAAGTGGTGGGGGCCAACCTTTTCTACATATAGCAACGATAATTTAAGAAAATTTTTGGAAGCCACTTTGTGTTTCACATTTGCTTTTTTTGCTTCAATTTCAACATCTTAAGAATGCTTTTGGTACATTTGAAACAAGCACATCACATGCACTTGAATATTCACTTAACCTTTTTTCTTAAACAGAAGTAATTGTGCTCTTACGTGAGAATTCTGATGGAAAACCACTGACCATGAATTCTAGCGGGTTGGGGGTTGTGTTGTGTAAAGTGCTGTTGGTCTCTAGTGGGTAAATAAAGAATGTTAATACTGCTAGCCAAATAACAGTATATGAGCGTTATATATTTCATGACTAGGCTGCGGGCCGGATAAAATTTGACCGAGGGCCGGATTTGGCCCGCGGGCCGGACTTTGGACATGCCTGTTGTAGAGAGTGTCGCAACACCCCACGATCTAAAGTGTTCTTATTATCACTTGCGTACTTCCGCTGATATTCCCAAGTGTTTCTCGTCAAAATCGATCTCGTGCTAGGCCTTTATTATCACCTTTTCGCAAGACAGAAGTTTTTGTTGCACTGTCGTCAAAAAACTTTAGATCATGGGGTTTTATGACATTCTGTACAACGTATCAAATTTTAGTTTTCACAAACTTCCCCTTCAAGGTCCGTCTACACGATAAAACATCATCATAAAAAACCGCGTCAGAGAACATCGAACATGAGTTTGATAATATTCAAATATAAATGTTTGATGGTGTAGACTACTTCATTATGCAATCTTGAACATTGTCAAACATTTTGGTGATGTTTAACGATACTAATCAAGTTTGCTGAATTAGCGCTTGCGCTGCATGCCGGTAGGTGCTCACAATAGAAATGATTGAAGGTGTTTGGTTCTCATAAGTGCCTAATTAGCCACTTGAGGGTAGTTTTGTGTGCACCTCGAACATCGTCATGTTCGATGATGTTTGACGCTGTTTCGTATGATGATGTTTTATCGGGTAGATGGGCCTTCAGAATAAAAATATCTTCTGCTGTAGTGTCTAATGGCATCGTCAGGTCAGTATTGTAGTGACATTATAAATATTATTCACATAATAATACCGACGGGAATGGAACGCTTTGTCTGAGTACAGCATCTGTCAAGAACTTGTCAAGAACTATACGAACTAGTCACTAGACCCTTTTTTGTATTGTTGTTGTTGTTGTTTTTTGTAGCAGTGTCTTCTTCGGTAGTACTTTCTCCTGTAACTGCGACGACGACGTCCCCAAAAGAGTGGATCCTGGTCACGGCACCAATTTGTTAAGAACGAATTAAAAACACTAACTTTTGTCCAAAATATCTACATACCATTTCGACCAACAACCATCTAACAGCAACGTGTAAAAAGCGTGACTTACTAAAAACAACAACAACATCAATACAAAAAAGGGTCTAGTGACTAGTTCGTATAGTTCTTGACAAGTTCTTGACAGCATCCCCTGGTGTTGGCTTCTATGTTTGCTTGTGTTCGTTTACCAGCTTAGCTTAACTTCAGTCTGGTTTTGAAATAATGGAAGTTAGTAGAGATATTGGAAAATACACAGTCTTATCTTTCATGCTTACTGTAAGAAAGTTTTAGTCAATAACACTTTTAGTTTTAGTCACCAGGAAATACGCGAAAATCTGAGAAGCACGTAGGAAGACAGACTTCATTTACCTTATTTTGCTTTGTAGTATTTTGTCTTTCTTTATATACAAGTTCAGTAAAGAATTTACAATAGACCACGAGCAACTAACTTACAAGACGATTATGGAGGGAGCATGACAATGCATTGCAGTCCATTGCAGTGCTCGATTTTAATCGTACAGGGACAATGTGAAAATAGTTCAATGTAGGTCCTACTACCGCCAGAGACCAAAAATTATGTCACTCTGCCTGACTTCATGAGTCTCAAGCAAGCTGGTAGTTGCTTCTTAGGCGTCTACAAATAAAGATAATTAACATTTGAGGCGAGTTGATTGCCCATAGGAAATGTGAAAGGGAAGCTACCGTTTATTAGGAAGCGAATTCCGACATCAACTGACGGGTCATCCAGTCAAGTCCTTCATGTAAGCCTTTCCCACTGTGTGCATCGCTTCCTAAAATATTCCAACTGCGTCCACAGCATAATTTATGCAATCCAAGTCTTTCTGAAAGTTCCTCCACAGTCATTGAATGTCCTACATCCTGTAAAACAAATATTAAAATGAGATGATGGAAAATTGAAAATGAAATCACTTCCATAGCATTAGCGCAGAGCGGTTCCTCCAGGGTCTAGTTGAAAATGAAATCACTTCCATAGCATTTTCAAAATGCTGGTCAAGTTGTGGCAAAAGAAATAAAATATTCTCATTTCCAACATTTATCAATATTTATTATATTGTATTATAATATATTATATTATATTATACTGTGTTATATTATATTATATTATATTATATTATATTATATTATATTATATTATATTATATTATATTATATTATATTATATTATATTATATTACATTATTTTATACTATATTATAAAGTTATCATCACAGCTGTTGATGTCGTGTGCTGGGTATACTTGTCAAATATCAAGCCACTACTTGTAGCTTCAGATAATCAGCACAAAGCGAAGATTTCTTGCAGATCCTAACAGATAAGCTTTCTGTAAAATTCCAAAGGTAATTTTTGGATTTATGATATATTATATTAAACTATATTATTTTATATCATACAACATTATACTATAGTATGTTATGTTATGCTAAGTTATGATATTATATTATATTCTATAATATTATATTATATTATATTATATTATATTATATTACATAGCACATTGTATTATTTTATATCAAACCTTATTACGTTTTTCTACACTGTAATTGATTGATAAAAACCTAATCAGAATGGTAATAAATTCCCAGCTAGCTAGACCAGGTCCACTCTGTTTTCCCGCCGTTTCAGCCACCTCAAAAAATCATAAAGGAATACCACTAACAGAAGATAATGGAAATACTTGAAATATTTTGGAATGACCTACAACTATTCTAGGAGACATTAACTGTTACTACCAAATAGAAGACCATTCAAATTAAGGGACAGAATCTTGCCTGCTTATTTGCAAAAACCAAAATCAGAGCATCTTTGAGTCGCTTTTCTGCAATCAATTTGGCCAGTTCTTCATGCGCTTCATTAATTCTCTCTTTATTTGAACTATCCACCACAAATATGACAGCTAAAATGAAACCAAGTGGCCGAGTTAGACGGTAATCTATTCTTAGTGAGAGCAGTCTTCAATAACGGAACAACCATGCTCACCATCCTCCTATGATCAACTTAAATTTAAATTGAATCTAGCAAGGCTGTGATATAAGCAAATTGCCAAAAGCATAAATTGTTGTAAAGACTCTAACGATGGCCAAATGATTGTTGAATGTCTACCTTTTGGCATCAAATAGTAGGGGGCCCCATGGTTGCAGATTTTTTGAAAATTTCACTACCCATTTCCACTTATTAAACACCCCTCCCCAACTAAGAGATTTTGAAAAAATCTAACCCCCTATTTTACCAACGTAAAGATTTCAAAGTTTCAAATGGATAAGTAAGTAAAACACGATGACTTTGTGGACGCAAATCAATATTAATAACTAAGGAAATCAAAACAAACTATATACCTTATACTCATATAATGTTAGCAACTAATTGCAAAAAATTTTTAAATGTTTGGGTCTCTTTACTGTCTATTGAACATTGACCCCCCCAACTATTAACAACCCCCCAAATTATGCATTTTTACCAAAAATACTAACCCCCCCTCCTTATTATAACCCATGCCATTCAGCGCCAAAGAGTAACTGCTAATGAAAGGTAACATGATTAAAATATGGTAAGCACTATGAAGGAGCATACTAACTCATGATAATTGGTCCAGGATATCGAGACTCTGAACACTTATGAAGACAAAAGTCAATTTCTTCCTGAGGCCTGTTTAGGGGTTCCAAGGAATAAGGGAGCTTTAGACTTCCCAGGGAACACATCCATGCACAGATTCTCGATTATTTTTGTATCTTAGCTTGTAGAGTGTTGATTGTTTTGTTCTTGGTCTTCACTATTCCATAAAGCTGGGCTGGAGGATTAATTCTTCCTTCTCGGTACAAAAATTGTTGGTGAATACAATTTCAGCCTATATTGCAAAAGAGCGTTTTACGACACTAGAGAGGGCATGGCATTGACAAATTTTGCTCCAGATCCCCACTTTCCTGCCGCTTCTTTTGTGTGAAGGGGCGTAAATAACGAAAGGTGTGGGGTGTAGCACCCTCAGCAGATAAAATAGTACAAGTTGCACGGTCATTCTTTGCAGGACAATAATGATATCAAAGAGTCAAGTTACAAAGGAATTCCAGTTCACATTTCACCGTATACTATCTTTCGTCCGGCATACTGGTGTGAGTTACCATTGGACAACAGGCATACGATAGCGAAAGCAAGGGTCAGCGTAACTTGCTCGTCTTTCCTCTCTAGGTTGAAAGGATCAGTTTTCTTTCTGGGCATAAAGATCATTGATAAAAACACTTTTTTCTCTATGCTCTAAAAGGGTATTTTCCAGCATTCTAGAGGGTATGTTTCTAAACTCTTTCCTGGGGGCAAGCCCCCATACCCCCATCTTCTTTCCATTCCTCTTCCATGATAGTTACAGGCTTCTTGCATGCCTTTTCATCCAAGGGGCCCCCGTTTGGATTTTGGTTACCTTAGATTACAGGCATGGGCTATAAATGTTTCTCTTATATACACTCTACATGGAATACTTACACCTTGGTATCAGTCAAACGAGAATATTCATAGTTGACAAAGGTGAGGTAGTATCTTACGTTTATCACACAGAAATAAGAGGAATAGAACGGGCGGTCTATTGTTTTCGCAGAGAAGTAGCAGCTGTGGTGTGGAGAAGTAAGATGGCGGCAACAAAGCGGCAAAAAGCAAAAGCCTTATTTTTGTACCTAACTTAAAAACGAATGTTCATAAAAGAAGCTGCCTCGTACAACATCTTGAAAAACACTGTATTATTAGCATAAGCTATTCTTCAAACCAACTATAAACAAATTGTATTATTATTATTACTATTATTTTTATGTTGTTGCAGGTTGTAAGAAGTATCTTGAAGAAGGTAGATATACATGGCGTCATGACTCTATCCTTTATTTTCTGGCACAATCATTTCAGTCTATCAAAAATTCTTCTTTATATGTGGATATTCCAGGTTTTATTAGCCCTTGTGCTTTAACAGGTGATAGTCTTCGTCCAGATTTGCTTTTAGTCATTCCTGATAAGTGTCTCTACATTCTGGAACTAACAGTAGGTTTCGAGACAAATTTAAGAAACAATTCTCATAGGAAACAGCTCAAATACAAGACCTTGGTTGAGGAGCAACAGAAAAACTTCAATGAAGTTAGATTTGTAAGCTTGTCTATGAGTACACTTGGTGTCTTCGACCACCACAGCAAGAATTTTATTGACATGTTACAGGACCTTAATTTTGACGAGACAACAAAGAACTATCTAATTAGACGGACAATGACCATTGCCATAAGAACGTCGTATTATATATTCTGTCGCCGAAATAAAGATTGGGACTCTCCAGAGCTTCTTACACTATATATATATATATATATATATATATATATATATATATATATATATATATATATATATATATATATATATATATATGTATATATATATATATATGTATACGTATATATATATATATATATGTGTATATATCTATATATCTATATGTATATATATGTATGTATGTATGTATATATATATATATATATATATATATATTTACATATATATATATGTATAATATATATACATATATGTATATATGTATATATGTGTATGTGTATATATATGTATATATATATATATTTATATATATATATATATATATTTATATATATATGTATATATATGTTTGCGTGTATATATATATATATACATACTTCAGAATAAAACTTTGAAAACCAGAATAAAGACTGTTGTTTGACTGCAGTTAAAATCACATGACTCTGAGTTTCACGCTGGTTGCGATCATCAGATGTGCACATCTGATGATGGCAACCGGCGTGAAACTCGGAGTCATGTGATTTTGGTTGTGGTCAAACAACAGTTTTTATCTTGGTTTTTGAAGTTTTATTCTGAAGTATATAGCTCTGCCTATAGCATTGAGCACTCTGACTTTACAATTCTTTTGGATTGTTATATATATACATATATATTTATATCTTGTATTATCCAAGTAGCCACCTGTAGACTACCTTTGTAAAGTGAGGTTTACAGTTGTATGTTTAGATGGAATATAACATTAAAGTTTTCGTTATATCCATTTACTTGCTGAGTATTTTTGTCTGTAACTTCACTATGCGACCAGGAATCGAGGATACAAGAGCTTGAGCAGGCTAAAATGGTCTTCTGTTGTGAAACCCCCAAGCTTGTATAGTTACTCAAGGTGTTACATAGAAGAAGTGAATTTTGTTCAGACTGCACTTTACAGTTAAATAGTTGACTATAATGAACTAGAAGATCAAATTAGATTGTTGTATACCATAGTATAACTCTGAGAGAGGCATTCTGACGCTGCAATTGGTATTACTACCCAGTACTACAGCTTGCTGATATTTATAAAGCTAAGTGGTTGAAAATACCTAAATAAAATAGTGATTTAAATATTGGCCAGAAATTTTGAATATTTCCATTATTAGTAGCAGATTATTTTCTGCCCTCACAACAATGCATGGAACACACATATGTTTGCTTCTGATACTTGATGCATTGGCAATATTTATGATAGATCTCTATTCTAGCCAATGTCTCACCTCTTGCAGAAAATAAACAGTAGTAACATGATAGCTTTACTCCAGTTCAGAGTAATCAAATATTGCCTCTGAACCACATTTAGAGCTACTTATAGTTTTCAGTACCTGAAAAACTATGCATCTAATGTGACAAGAAGAGATGGGATAGAGCTGTGTGAACTTGGAAGTTGAGATGTAGGATGTAATTAGCCACACTTTAAATCTTTTCATTATATTTAAGGTCAAAGATCTCAATGCATTTTTATTTGGCATAGCCATTAGTATTTTAACAAGATATCCAAAATCTTGGATAAATACTCCTCAATTGTATTCTGAGCTTTCATAATACCAATAGATGTTGAGAGACACTCGACTGCTTCATAGGAGAAAAATATAAGAACATATCAAGTGATCAAGTATCTCTCAGCAAAATTATCTACTGAAGCCAAATAGTGAAAGAGCTGAGATGTAGAAATCAGAGAGGAAAAAGTATTTTGGGCCATTAATTAGTGTTCTTCCTGAAGTCTCTTTCAAAAGGCATAAAACATCAAATAGAATACTTTATATGTGCTTCATTATCAAAAAAATCTGTTTTCGTCTATAGATTCGGAAAGTCATCGACAAAACGAAGAATGTCGGCAAGTGCAAACAAAGTCGATGACTCACATGTCGATGAAGTAGAACATGTTCTACTTCTCGTGGATTTTTGTCGATAGATCGATAGAATTGCATTTTCGTTGGTCTGTTTCCTTATTTTTCAATATCTAAGCATAGATAAATGTTTCAAGCTTCTCTTTTTCCATGTTTACTTCATCAGATACAGCACGCAAATAGTTTTCCAACACTAGTTTCTGTAGACAGGTGCCTATCCAACTTCTTCCTTTTTGTCGATGACTTTTTGAATTTATAAACAAAAATCTATAGTGTGAACCTAGCATTACATGACTTTAGATAATCTTCTTTTAGTATGATCGCCTTTTGTTACAAGATCAGTTCAGCGAATTTTCTAAAAAACATCCTTGTGTCTCAAACCTAACACATCCAGCCAACTATTGCTATTGGTTGCAGTCAATGAAGGGCGTGGCCACTAACTGGGCATGGTATGGTGCCCCACAGGAGAAAGCTATCCCCTTTGCCCTAATATGCTACAGGCACACCTGGTTGATACTCATTGATTGCCTTGTAGTGAACGTAAACATTGTAGCCAAGGCCATTTTCTCATCCATTCAATTTTGACACAAACATCAAGCAATCCAAACAGTCACCCATTCAACAGCAACTCATTATCCATTGTTTCGTTTCTTGGCAACATTCTGTATATATGTGTGTAGTTTGTTTTGTGTAGTCAGTCAGAGAATCAGTTAGCAATCACTCTGCAACATAGTCTCGTCTCTGTCTCCGTGTTCTCTGCACGTTAAAGAAGATTACTATCTGAAGTGCTATAGCAAGCCAATATGGGGCAGTCACAGGACAAGAACACAATGATAGAAAAACGAACGCTCTTATCGCCAGACATTGATCGAGCATTTGACCATCGGTGGAGTCTTCATTAGTTTAATATATAAAATACCTTTTGTGCAAGTACGAAATATGAAGAACAAAGCAAAGCAAACCTTGTGTATTAAGATAGTAATGTCTCCATAATGGACGCAGCTTCTGCAAACCTCCAACATCCCATATAGTAAATTTCATGCTCTTGTGCTCAATAGTCTCCACGTTGAATCCTGAGGACAGGAGATGTGTGAAAATTATTCAAAATCTCATGCTGAGACACTCGGTATTCAAATTGAATTGTAGAGTTCAAGGCCTTAAAGCCACTTATAACAGTTTTCAGCAAAAATCATCTATAAAGAACTATAAAAATCAGCTATAATGACTTGGACTTCTACATCTATATTGATCATTCAGTTGTCCAAGGGCCTGCATTTGCAAGAAAAATCAGGCATAGATCAGGTTTTTTTCATAGGAAGAAAACGGTGGTCACCCTATGTGCGGCCCTTTAAAAACTTGGAATCTGTGAATGTGGCCCTTGTATTGAAAAGTTTTCCTACCCCTGCGCTAGATGTTCAGCTGCAATCTGACCTGATACTGAGCAGTTTGTGCCTGTTCTAAGACATTCGTAATAACATCAAATAAAATTGCTTTTATTCACAAGATGTTTTAGTCCTTTAATAGGCAAAAGCTGCTCATTATTAAGTTATACTACACGTGAATATCTAACGTGTAACATGACCTTTATATTTCAGATGTCATATTCGATAAAATGTCTTACCAATTGTTGTAATTGTTGATACAAATTCGTCTTGTTTCAGCTTGAATAATATCGATGTTTTACCGGCATTGTCCAAACCCAATGCAACAACTCGCATCTCCATCTTTGGTCCAATATGCACCCGGTTGTCCTTCGTAAAAGCAACTGGAACACTGGAGCCTTCATTGCATAGCTCAGCCAAATCAGTGAACTGTCGTTGTCTTTCCTGTACCGTGCCCAGCAAACTATGTATGTTGTTACGGGCTTGAATTACCTATAAATTGGAGTACACTATTAGGCTAACCTGCAGTTCCAACCAGTGCTGCTGTCCTAAAATTGTCACAAGTGGGGCTGTGATGCAGGACATACGTGGGCCACGCCCTTGACCACACCCATTTTCTGAATGCATGACAATGATTCATTTGTCGCTGCTCTGCATGTGAGAGTAGTGAAAAAGGAGAAAGCCTATGTATGATTTAGCATTCATCTTCCATTGATAGGAGCGTAGTTGCCCTCTCTCCTCCTTCAGAAAATGCGTAGTTAACAGTTTATCCAGTTTAAAATATGTTCGAAGGGAGGCTGAGCCCCCAAAAAGTTCTCATAAGTTTTAGAAGGGGGCTAAGCCCCCTGAGCTCTCCTCCACGATACACCTGGTTCCAACCAAGAAGCAACTGAAATGGTAATTAATGTTATAGCTACAGACCTCTAAACCTAATATTTTCAAAACCTGGAGATGCAACATGCTTCCTATAAAATAAACAGGGAAGTTTGGTCCAAAACAGAGAGATCACAGAAATTTGATATGGGAAAAATATACCTGATAAAATGCTATCCTCGGCAAGTAACTTATGACAAAAATTATGATGGAAAATCTCTTCAAAATAATATGTAGCGCTTTTTTGTTCCTTAGCAAGAGCTAACAAAAACTTTCTGTCTTGTCGAAAGTCAACCTGCCAATTACACTGTATCACAATTATAAATCGGAATATTTTTCTTATAAATTGCCCAAAAATCAAACGAAACGTCAGAACACCAATGAAACAGAAGCGAGAGATCCGTTGATTTCTACTAGATGACTTCGTTAAAACCAAGAGAAAACAAACAAACTGGGAGAGGAAGAGCAGGCAGTCAAAGCCGGGAGTCTATCGGTAAAACCGGGAGAGTTGAAAGGTCTGTAGTTCATAATTCATAAAGCTGAAGACTAGTAATGTGCCCCCTGGAATTTCACACTTCCATAATTTAAAAACTATATAGTAGACCCCTAGAGCTAGCATTTCCCGGGTACTCCCACCATGCCTCTCCTGAAGACCATTGGGCCATTATGTTGGGAGGTCTTAATTACTTTGGCATAATATCAGACGACAAAAAGCTGGTGCTACATTTGGGAAACGTAAATGCTGGTGCTACAGGCGTAGAACTTTTAAGCTTACAAATGTAACTATGAGGCCTCTAGGCCAAAATTATGATATGGAAAAGAACTAGGGAATTTTGTGCAATAATAAATTGTGAAAATCTTTGTAGTTCCTAACATCCTCCATCAAACTACTATTCCGTTCAACACACATGATTGGCATAAGTCAAATAAATATATATATATACATATATATATATATATATATATATATATATATATATATATATATATATATATATATATATATATATATATATATATATATATATATATATATATATATATATATATATATATATAATGTATGAAACTGGGCTGCTGAGAGAAATCAGAGGCCCCAGGGCAAAAGAGAAAGGTGAGTCGAGCAGAACATTTTATTTTTCAGAGATTAACTATGGAAAATTACTGTTAGCTTACTACACAAGGCCCCTGTAGACCTTGAAGCATTGGATGTCATGAGGCCACATGAGTCATGAGGCCCTAGGGCAATTTACCCTCTGTCCCTTTCTTGGTCGCCCTGCCCATTGGTACAAAATTTCTTTCTGTTAAAGAAAAAATGAATTAAGATGGTATTCCAGTTGTGATTTACCTCTGCATCACATTTTTGGATTGATCGCTCACACTCTGAACATACTTCTGACATCTGTAATAGAGCATAAAAAATAAACTTGTCTGAAAACAATAATTACATAAGGAATTATAAGATATAGTACAACTTAGTACAATATAGCAAAATATACTATCAAATACAATGTTACAATCATAAAACAGAAGTAACCTAATGCAAAATAGCTTACAACAGAGTGCAAAGTATAGCACAATTATGTTATTATTAATTATAATTACGCAATAATGTTATAATTATGCTATTATGTTATAATTATAGTAATTATTAATATAATATATTACAGCAAAGTACAATATACAACAACACACTATAATATAATATTTATATTATATCATATTGCATTGTATTGTAAGATAATATAACATAATATAGTATAATATACTACAACACAACACAGTATGATATAATATAATATAATATAATATAATATAATATAACATAGCATAATATAATATAAGACAATACAACATAGTATAGTATAATATACTATGACATAACATAATGTAATATAACATTATATAATATAATACAATATAATAGAACATAAATTGAATAGGGCTCCTTACTTGTGACATGAAAACTGCAACATCCTCTTGCTGTTGCCTAAGCGAGCAGAGCTTCTCTCGAACAAAATTATTAACAACTGCCAGACCAGCCTCTTCCTGCTTGTTTATTGTGTCTCTCAGGTCATCAAAATAAGCTCTAACTCTGTTCCGGGCCTCCTCTCCACTTCCAATTACTCTTTCTGATACAAACATTCCTGAGTCATCTTCTCGAATAATAATGCTGCCTGCTCAAGTAAGAGGATTGATGCTTACAAACATGTCAACCAAGGACTAATTTACTCAAAAACAAGGAAGAAAATTAGCAGAAAACAAATTATGGATAATCATACCTTCAATATCATTAACAACTTTCATGATTCTTCGCGTGTAATCAGAGATTTCATTGTNTAAAACGTTTTAACATGCTTAATGGCTCCTTGGACAGATGAACGCACTCGCTCTGCCTCAAATTCCAACAATGAATGCTTATGTCCTTGATGTTTCCCATAATCTTTGCAAATATAGCACATTAATGGAGCATCTCTACAGTCTTCTTCCAAGCAGGTAAACTCTAGAACATGACTGTGGTGAAGTGGACATGGTGGATTGCCTGTTAAAGAAGCAGGTAATTGAGTGAAAAATCTCTTTACAGTAAAAAAAATTCATTTTTCTGAATTGAATCATAAGGTATAATATTGAAAGCTGAATTTAAGGTGGCTCAGAATCTTCCTGGGTTCAACTACACAAGCTTTAATTTCAAACCCATTTTGATTGAGATATAAAAGTACAACAATTAATTGTAAAAGTAAGGCAACATATAATCCTTTTCTATAAAAACTAACTTGAGTGAAAGGAAACTTGAACTGATCCCTTTACATAAATGACAGGACACTCAGGACAAAAAATAGAAAGTACTTCTAATAAATATCTGACTGAGCCTAATCAAGGTCTACTTGTGTCAAGAATAACCTGCAAAAATATGTGTTTGAGTGAATAATACCAACATTACCACAGCACGAAAAAGCAGCACCATTCTTTTCACATACTGAAAGCTTTTTCATCTGACACTCATCAAAGTATGAAAACGTTGGATAGTGACCGAAAGGTTAACCAAAATATATATCCAGATGTGGTTAATGCGATAGGATGCATCTAATTGGCCCCAAGTGTGACCAATTAGGACCTATTATTATTGTCTACTTGAAAATTCCCAATGTGAAAACAAACTCTTTTCGTCTACACAAGACTGGGTTTTGAGTCTTGATGTAAACAGATTCCAAAACACTTAAATGAAAAGATGAATCATACTTCATATTTAGGTCACTGCCCAACGTTTTCATACTCTGACAAGTATGCGGAAAAAGCTTTTAGTACGTGAAAAAAGCTTTTAGTATGTGAAAAGAATGTTGCCATGTTTTCATGCAGTGGTAAAGTTCTGTAGTACCAACAGATTATTTAAATACCAACATTGTAGCTTAAAGGTCAAATACCTTTTGGTTTTTCACATAAAGGCACCCTTTGGTGCTTTGATAATGTTTTTGTTGAATGAGACTCCTTTGAGCATTCATCACACAGATGAGTTGAGCAAACAAGACAGTAAAGAGTTGCAATATGCTTTTCATTTTCATCACATCTAATTCTGTCCTTAGGTTCATCATCATCCTGTGATATTTCATTATCTTTGCTCAATTGAAGCCTTTCCAGAAGGTCTAGTAAGGCAAAATTCTTCTTTAGGCCCCAGATTCCCGAATCTCCAATTCTTGTTGGCTCTCTGTCAAATGGACACAAAAGAACTTGGCTTCTTATTGTCAGCTTAGAGAGACAGTCATGACAAACTGAATGCCCACAAGAGAGCAACCTTGGCACCTGTTCTCCATGTAATGTGAATAAATCTTCACAAATGCCACACTCAAGAGCCTAGAAAATAATGTCGAGATTTCAAGAGCAAGGAAACATAAACTGGATGGTGCAGAGACTTTAGAGAAGCAGAGATTTAGATGTGCAAAATTCAAGAAATAGATAGGAACTGAGAAGAGCTGAATTGCATCGTACATTATTACGTTGCTGTTTATGCGATGCTGCAGCACTTTTACCAGCCACTTGCGATGGTGTGCACATATTTAAAGGGTTGCAACACACTATCAAATGCTTCCATTGAAGACAACCACAACATCAGGGTTCCATTTTGCCACCATTTGTTTTTGTTGTGTGTTGTTGGAGGACGCCATGCGGCAGAATGCCTCGTTTTAATGTGCTACCCCAAAAAATTTCCCACGAAGTAAACATGGTGTCATGGGATCAGCATTCCTAGGCACACCAACAATCACGCAATGATCATGTGAGAGTCTTACTACTTTTGTAATTAGCACAAAATAAATAAGGTGAGTAGAAGCTACTGCATCCCGTCACTTGCCATTGGTGTATGCTGGTGAATGCTGCTAGTAAGACACGGATTGATTATGACTCAGTGTGCATTTTTTCTCGTCCTCTCCTTGGCTTGTTGGAGCAGCCAAGCTTTTGTGGTAGAGCCCTGGTTGGATGCCAAACATGGATGCAACAACCCAGCTTATTGGTGCAAAAGTGAAGAAACTGCTAAGGAGTGTGGGGTATGTTCACCCTTCAGGTTTTGCCTCCTTCCGCATTATTGAGTCAGCAGTTTTCATTTTGAAAGTAGATACATTTTATTTATCAAGTTGTTCTCTGTAGTTCTTTGAATTCTGAATCACTATTTATATTAATCTTTTGTATTAAAAATTTCTGTCCAGTATAAATACTTACATACATTTACATATGCCACTGTTCTCAATAGTATTCACTAAAGAGCCGAAATTTCGTTTTTTGCGGTTGATTTTAACGTTGCATTTCTGTTTTCAGGTTGTGGAATATTGCAAGATAGGATGGGTGAAAGCCACTCCAGTGAAATCCATTCAAAATGTTGAAACAGAGAAACCAATGGAAGAGATAAAAAGAAATAAACCACTTAATGCAGCTCAGCCAATAAAAGTTACACTGTATTATGAGTCACTCTGTCCTGATTGCAAACAATTCATCTTGTATCAATTGTACCCAACTTATCAAGCCTTAGCATCATCTGGAATTCTTGAGTTAAAATTGGTTCCTTATGGCAATGCAAGGGTTAGTACTTTCCTGGTTCTCTTGAGGATAAAGCAATTTTTGTATGATGCTTGAGGGAGATTTTTTAGGTGCCCAGTTTTTTCAAATA
>OLMO02000302.1:1325718-1350436 GCA_900291935.2 Cassiopea xamachana | reverse complement strand
TCGTTGAACATCTACTTTTTTATTTTATATGTTGTCAATATTTGTTTACTTTTACTTAAAATCGTTTCATTTTTCCTTTTTTAACATGGCCCCCTGTAAATCAGGACACATGCTGATCGAGTAAATTTTGATTTAGCACCTATCAATCAATCAATCTAAATATATTTTTGCTTACGCATCATGGTTTCGACTAATAGATGGTTTTTGAGTAATGGCGTACGTGCGATAATGCATATGTTATTTGCTTGATTATAATACATATCACTAAAGTACAGTATACAATTATGGCTACATCTTCCTAAACCTTAACCGCTATTGCCTGAAGGGCTTCTATGTATAAGCAACAAAATATGAATATGAATATGAATGAATACAAGCACGACGCAAGGCACTTCGTTGAGACATTTCCGTTCAATCCTTTAGCAGGGCCTATATTTCACACAGCTATACAAAGTGCTCTCTCTTCTAATCATATTTTGCTTGCTTATATCGCTTTATGTTGTACCCTATGAACGTCTAAAAAAGGAATCTATTGCATTTCAAAAATGGCACTTTTCCTCCCCTGCTCCCCAAGTGAAAGGCAGGAGGGATGCTTGCTCCCCTCTGCCCCCTGTCCGGCATGCTGGAATGAAAGGTCCAACAAGTCCTTTCCCGCGCCCAATGGCGCATAAGGCGGCGCCTATCTCCGTTTCTATAGCCCTGCGAATGCAGTGAAGGCTACAGCGGGGGGCTGGTCCACTGGTGGCTCCGCGAGTTTTCCCACTCCATTCTCATATGTCGAGCGGCAGACGAGAAGGCAGTGAGTACCATTTTTAAAGTCATTGGTATGACTCGGCCGGGGCTCGAGCCCACGACCTACAGGTTGTGAGGCAGACGCTCTACCGCTGGGCCGTCACTCCGGTACCTGAATGAATATATGAGAAAATTTGACTACTGGAACAAGCCATATGAGGGCCCATGTCATTTACAGCCAGGATCGATCTGCATGCGTCTGGATTCCCTAAGGACAGGCTTGTAGACAGTTAAACTGGGGTTGAGGAGAAGAGAATTTTTAAATGAAATGAAATATAGAAATGAAATTAAAATGAAATGAAGTATAGAAGCTGAACTAAAACAATTCTATGGCCTTTCCATCTTTGAATGTGCATGAAAATGAGATACCTCCAGACAATTTTTTTGTGATATAACCCTTCAAAAACGCTAGAAAATCCCTTTCTGCAGAATATAATGTATTTGTTTCATTATTGATAGAACTCCTGAGAAGGCAAAACTGAGCCCTCAAACTGGACTCATCCAATTTTAAAGATTTTGATGGGTCCAGTTCCAGCAAAAGCAGCATTAAGTGTGGTATTCCGCAGGGCTCATGTTTGGGACCCTTGCTTTTCATACTATACATTAATGATTCTGAGAAGTGTCTGAAAAGCATGAACCCAAACATGTATGCCGATGATACATGTGTGAATATCGCGTCAGATAACCTTAAAGAACTTCTAACAGATTTGAAAAACGAGCTGGAAAATATATCGAATTGGATGAGGACTAACAAACTTAGTTTGAATGCCAGCAAAAGTGAATATATGGTTATAGGCCATAGGCAACAACTGAATAGGGTAGATGATGATTTGCCTGACCTTGTCCTCAATAATGAAGTTATCAAAAGAGTCGAAAGGACAAAATATTTAGGGATCAACATCGACAAAAGCCTTAATTGGAAAGAGCAGTACAAAACTATCAAAAACAAACTAAAAGGGGGCTTGAGTTCCCTGAGAAAGCTAAAAAATATCCTTCCGCAAAAGAAACTTGACCAAGTCTACAAAGCTCTCTTTGAAAGCCATCTTCGCTATGGTGACATTGTTTGGAGTTCTCTTCCCAACACCAAGCTGTCCCAACTGCAGCGACGACTACAGACAAGGGCAAAGAAGCTAATTGTGGATGCCAAGTATAAGGACGGTTGGAATTGTGAATGGCTCAATGTAAAGTCTTTGCTCTCCTTTGACAAAGGAGTCATGACATATAAAATTTTGCATGACCTTTGTCCCGAAAATCTTCGCCATAAGTTCACTGAAAGATCCATTATCACAGATTATAGAACCAGAAATCATGGAGATCTGCAATTTCCTAAAGTTAGGTTTGAATATGCAAAACGAAGTTTCTCCTTCTCTGGTGTCAAAAACTGGAATGATATCCCTGACAACATTCAAGAACGAGAATCATTCGCTCGTTTTAAAACAGGTTTTAGAGAGTATCTTTTGAACCTACAGGACCCAAACACGACCCCTTGGTAGAGCAGCAATTCTTAAAATTATTTTGTTTTCTTTCTAAAAATATATTGTTATTAGTGTTAATTTTCCTAGCTGAAAGGTAATCGTGTGTATAAATATTGATAAAATGAAATGAAAATGAATTTAAGACGAAAGGTGAAAAGCTACGCCGACTTCTCCCTATTGCTGTCGCCTGCGTTTACGCCAACGCCAGGAATGTGGTCAAATGCACATATCTACCAGCATACTGACCTATGACCATTTACAATCTAAAGACATTTTAGGGATTTTTAAGAAAGGTTCCAAACTACTGAGCCTAAAACTTTGAACTTTGCTTCACTATTAGGCTAGTAAGAGAGCCCACTAGTGGCAATGTTGGAAGATGCTCTGCTGTGTGTGGCCTACTTTTACTTGCGATATTTCAAGCTCGTTTGAAGCCATCTCCCTGAGTAAATTTGGTTCTATACTACATCGTGTAAAAAAGATTAAATGTGCACAGTAAAAATTAAAATAAAAAAATTCTTTTTCTCTGGCATGCAATGCCCATAACAGACTTGATCTGACCTTGTTTATTTATCACTGGCCTACACTCCTCAGCTCAAATTGCTAATTCATGACACCATAACATATCTAATTTTTTTAAATATTTTAGTATTGCCTTCAAGCTTTCAAATCAATACAGAATAGCTGAGACGTAAAAAAGCTAATACTTTATCATAGACGGAATTACCGGGAAGGTGTAGAGCAGCTTAAAGAGCAGCTACAATACGAATTTTATAGCCATATTTCTTCGTGTCTCTAGCTATATTTCAACATCACAAGCAATTATCTTTACAACCAACAAGTGAACTCGAGTGTACCGAGGTATAATGTCCAGTTAATTCACCAAGTAAAATGTTCATCAAAGGAAAGGTCTTAATCCCGTAATTGATCTTGTATCTGGCAAAATAGATATGGTGAACTTTCTTTCATATCAGTTTTCAGTTGCATAAAATAGAGAAATCTCTATAAATTTAAAAGTAAATCTCTCAAGCTTCTGGAAAGAGATTTAATTTGAAAGCGTGAACCCCAAATCCTGGCAATGAATATAAGAGGGGCACTTTGGCGAATATCCAAATTCAAAAAAAGGACTCTGATGAAGACATATATTCCCTCTTTGAGTAGAGATCAATCATGAACACAAAGTTTGTCCTACTTGCCAAAGGGACGTTTTCCCAAATTACAGAGGATATGAACTCAAAAACCTTTCGCTTGCTTCGTACCACTATGAAAACTTCAGATTGTCAACTACATACACCTCCTCCCAAATCATCTCTCAAGTCAACCGCTGAGCTTTAAATGCACTTATGCTTGTAATTTTCAGGTTACATGACTTTGCTTCGATATATGTGTTTTCAAATGTATATCAGTTTGAAAAATATAGAAGAGTTCCAAAAAGACTTCCTCAAAGGAAAACACTTAGATCTCTTACAAATTTATGCTAGAGATTTAGACAGCTGATTGCTGATTTAGTGTCTAATCAGCAGCTTCAGTTTGGCTCAGAGAGCCTCGAGGAAACCAAAAATAAAATTCAAAAATTGAATATTTTGATAGCAGAGATCTAGTTCTCAAATATCAATACTTAATCAAATCCTCAAGCTAAAGGGGCAAGATCTTTAAGAGAAGCCTATATTAAAGTGTTCTTTCAATACCAATGACCAAACTGTAAAACTTCTTAAAGTAGAATCATCATGACGTCATCATTATTCATTTTGTTGTAGGGAATTTTAAGGAAAATCAATGTTTAACTCTTTAACTTATAGGGAATTGTAGGGAAAATAAATGAAAATTTTGTTGTGTAAATGTTTGTAGAAATCGGTTTCCAGATCCAGTGTGAAACTGAAAGTGTAATAATGGCTGCTTTTGACAGTTAGGGTCATAAATGTAACACTATTTAACAGTGTTTTGACGTGGTCATTCTGTGATATTTGTACCAAAAGTTGCTTTAAAATTGAATATACGTTTTCTATGAGAAAACTGCTTTTTCTTTGAGACTCCATTTTCTAACAATTTGCCAACACTGAGGCTAAGCTTTTCTAAATATTTTCTTAACTTTTTCGGGAACAAACTGACTAATATGGGTTTCCGTGTCTTTGTAGTCTTGCAAACTCGAGTTTAACTTTTATTTGTAATAACATTTCGAATTTAGGAACGAAGTAATATCGACTTTTGGCAAAACAAAACTGAACTTTGGAAATGGAGCCTTTTACCTTTTTCTCAATTTTCTTCAGATTTTGGCCTTTTGAGCCTCTTTTCTTACAAAATTTCTTCTTATGGAAAACCTGTATTCATACAGGAATGAGCACACAGAGAAACAACAAGAAATTCTTGCATTCAAGGCCTAAAACTTTCTGCTTTTTACCAACCAGATACAAGAGGTTAAGCCATTGTTGAAGTTCAAACCAAGTCGTAAGGACTTGAATTTGATCTCATTCACTAGATTCTTTCAATTCAAGTATCCGTAACAGTTTACAGCTCCTTCAACAGCAAGCTTACACTACTGAAGAAGTAGAGGAGCAAACCATTATCTTTTCTCCTCAAACCATCTTTGAAATAAAAAATCCCACCAAAAATCACACAAGAATCACAGATAGTCACGAGAAAGAAAGAAGAAGTTACTAAATCACAGGAAAATATTGCATAATTAAAATAAAAGAGCTCACGTACGTAAGCTTGAGAGTCGAAATGCCCCTTGGTAGATGTAAACCTGTAAAGATATGAATTCTCCTATTTATCCACTATCCTGCACTAGAAGGAAGCAAACATATCAGCTAAACATATTGTAATTAGCACGATTATGATTATGATTGCATTAACAAGCCCTCTAACACCAGCTATAAATGGGTTATTACTTGTAAACAGACAAATATCACTGCAGAACATACCATAGCACAATGCCTGGTTCCTTCTCCAAAATTCAGAAACGGTAATTTGAGTACAAGGGTAGCAACTAGGCCTAAGCAATGCCATGAGGTGTAATGCCCAAACCCTGGACATGAGGTTTAGTACCGGGGGTGTGTGTAGGGCTGTGGCAACTTCAATGGCAATTTCATTCGGAATTCTAGATGCATCTCTTAACAGCAATAAGCAAAATACCTTAAGCTTTGCATGTAAACATTCAAAAGAAAATAAATTTTGTTATCCAGACATTCAGAAAGGGTTTTTCAGCAGACTGATTTATTAGCCAGGTGTACCGACCGTCCGGGAACGACCAGAGATATAACAAACCTGGTTCTATTGCATATTTTGGCTAACGTTTGGTTTTTGGTGAAGACTGTGCATTCTATTGCACTTCGAATACGTTCGATTCGAAAACATTTAGCCAATCAGAGCGATTCAAAATTAACCATATAAAATTTCTCAGCCAACTTGTGCTCAGTGACGTATCTTCATCATACAAGTTCAGGAAGCCACACGAAAATTTCACATGCTCAAAAACGATAGCTTACAAAATGAAATTAATTATATTTCGATTACAACAGTTATTGACTCTGTTTGCCATTATATCTCATAATTCGCCGGCTTCTCAAA
Source organism: Cassiopea xamachana (assembly GCA_900291935.2). Classification (NCBI taxonomy): domain Eukaryota; kingdom Metazoa; phylum Cnidaria; class Scyphozoa; order Rhizostomeae; family Cassiopeidae; genus Cassiopea; species Cassiopea xamachana. The sequence continues at coordinate 1,344,605 of OLMO02000302.1, read as the reverse complement.
AGTCTTTGTGAAATATTCGCCTCCAGATAAATATGTAAGTGCATAGAACAAGTCTGCATTATATTTTCATGAGAACAGGCCAACGAGTGTTTTCACAGGTAATCAGCAATGCTTCCACTTTCAAGGAAATTTCATTTTTTAAGGAAATTTTGCTGATCACAAGAAAATTAAAAGGAAACGAAATTTCCATGGAAAAATCTAGGAAATTTTCTGATGAGGAATTGTCAGGAATTTCATTATTCAAAGAACTTTTGCTAGTTCTGCAAGCAATCTCAAATTGAATTGACGTATAGGCTGAAAAAAGTGCCAGCATGCGGTGTTCTCAATTTGTTGATTGATCACACCTGTGTAATAAAATAATTCAAAAATCATATGTTGTTGTTGCTCCAATGTATCTCGCTATAATAACGTCGGTGTGCTGGCAGAAAGAATTTTAGGACGTCACTTTTCAAGGTGAAGAAAGATGTAGGATATCGATTTGTGTGCTTTCTAAATGATTAAAACGTAAACCTGATACAAGGAAATATCCAGGAAAAACTCTATCTTAACAAGGAAGTTTTGTTCAAAACAAGCAAGTTTTCGGAAAACCTAACTAGAGAGAAGTAGAAGTACTGCTTATAAGCGTCTACCCATGGACACAGTAGGCACGTACGGCCCCTCAAGTCAAATAAAAGTCGTTTCCCACGCCCAATGGCGCATAGGGCGGCGCCTATCTCCGGTTCTATAGCCCTAGGCCACTCGTCTGCGAATGCAGTGAAAGCTACAGCGGGGAGCTGGTCCACTGGTAGCTCCGCGAGTTTAACTTTCCCACTCCATTCTCATATGTCAAGGACCAGACGAGAAGGCAGTGAGTACCATTTTTAAAAGTCTTTCGTATGACTCTGCCGGGGCTCGAGCCTACGACCTACCGGTTGTGAGGCAGACGCTCTACCACTGGGCTATCACTCCGTTTAACGCTAATTTTGAGGAAATATCAACTCAAAACTCAGGGGACTTGAAAAATTGTTCGACATAGCGAAAGTTCAAGATAGCGGATGTCGACTGTATTTGCAAACGTGACACAATCGATTTTGATATATATCAAGGGGCCAAATTAAAATTGTGCCCAGGCTTCCAACAGAAGTAAACGCGGCCCTGCGCATAGTATTTAGTTGAGTCCATAATGAGATATCTTACCTGATTCTGTATAAATCTAGGAGCATGTCATATTCGCCAAAAGTAACCGAAGTTGCGAACATCCGATCATAACTCTCCTCTTATGCCTGGTGATAAATGAATTTCACTCATTGAAGTCCCTGATTTCCCCCTCGAATTCCATGACAGAAAGCAAGTTTTCTTCCCCTTTTGTCTCTAATCACTGGTCCCCATAGAATGACTTGATGATCCAGTTAGGTGTACATTTGTATGAAGGGTTTAGAAAAGCAAGAAAGACAGAAAAGTTATTATAAAAAAGAACATTGTCCTATGGTTCATCATCAATAAATCAAAATGCTTTATAGATATCAAATGTTCATCATTTACCAATTTAAAATAGACAAAAATATACAATGCTTAGATCTAATGCAGCTATATACAGGTATCGAATATATCAGCAAGGTCGACCGGCACTTCCTCGAAAATAAGCTCACATTCGGAAAAAGATCAAAATATCCTAGTTGACACCACGAAAACAAGCGAACTTGAAAATGACCAAGACGAAGCGTAAATAGTTTTTGAAGCTTCAATTTTAAGTAATATATGTACATACATACGAACACTAATTGTAGAGACTACTAAACAGAAATGAAGAATGAAAAAATATAATAATATATTGTACATATATATATGTATATATATATGTATATATTTATATTTATATACATACATATATATATACATACATATATATATATATATATACATACATTCAACCTTTCATGGTCTATATTTGATGGTCAATTTCCTAAATACATAGACACACTCCCCTACCAAAAGGCCAAAGTTTGGAGACACCTCAGTAAATAGACCCAAGCTTGAAATAGTCATGGATGATTCCTGACGCATTACATAAATGTATGCTATACATTTATGCAATAACTCAGAACTCATCCACGACTACTTTGAGAGCAAACTACATAAGAACATGAAGGATTTATTGCTGTAAATTGTGGTTGAAGCAGAGAGAGCTAAGAAAAGTAATAGAAGATGCAGAGGAAGATTAAATACAGCAAAGGGATCTTCGAGGAAGATAAAAAATAATATGATGTGAATATATTTGAGCAGAATAGTGACTTTCACATACATCTTCGCTTAAATATTTGGGGAAGTGTTGAAAGATCAACACAGTATCTAGGAATGGCTCCTAAGAGAAAGCATTTCGCTGCAGAATCTTAAGCAGATGTTTGAAAATAAACATCATAGGGAAAAGCTGTCCAAACATTGCTGCTGCAAATCATTTGGAAAAGATAGGACAAATATTCGGGGTAAACGTTTGACAATCATTTTTGAAATTTTCAAACGTTTCGCTTTCTTCTTCTTGCCTTGTCTTGTCAAGTCTCTTGTCAGGAAAAGTCTTGAAACGAATTGACTTCTACTAAAGTCGGGACAAAATAAGCCGAGGCTTATCTTCGAAGAAAATGGTCATTCAAAATCAGATAGGGATTGTTGTGGGAGAATGAGATCATACAGCCCTTGACTTCTGAAATGAATGCAGGAAACTCCATCATCAAATATAGGCCATGCAAGGTTGAATGGAGTACATAGAATATAAGATACAAAGTAACTATTTTTACATCCTCAATACAGGGCCGATGCTATTGCGTACATGCAGCATTTCGCCGACTAGAAAATACAGTCCCAGTCTGTGAAGTCCAAGTTTATCATATTTGTATCTGCATATACAATAAATGTAATAGAGAAGCGTCCTTTCACGAAAAAATTGATGCAAAATATCCAGAAGATTAGCATTTTGTATCATAATGATCATTTGCTGCTCCATTATGGTGGTCATAGGCCTCCTCAAGGTCAGGAAGATCCTTCTTTAACACATGACAAATAACACCAGCACCAATGGAATCTCCGAGGACATTTACCGCTGTACGAATACGGTCCCTGTAAACAGAGAAATTCCTATTTGATAGGGAATGTAACAAAGCCCTTACAAAGGAAAACTAAGAAAAGGAAGAAAGGTTAAGTAGATAGGGAGATAAAATCAAGTTTGTTGATGTTCGATTTGAAAGAAGATAAGTTGTAGGTTTAGGGGAAATTAGTAGATGGCAATGAGTTCCATAGTTGAGAAGTTAAAGCAATATAGCAAAATAAAATGTAACGTAATACAAATGATATAATATGATATATATGAGGTAGTAAAATAGTAAAAAATGTGATATAATATAATAAAACATGCTGAATTCAACGTAATACAATAAATGATGTTCTAGACCACAATCGGAGAGGTTGCAGGATTAAAAATACAGTGGAATTGAATCCGGGGATTGTCCTATGGTGTTCAGAATGATTACGTATACCACATTAGTTTTCGTAAAGATTAAGGGAATTAAGTGAAATATCAAAAAGTTCTACTTAGTGTCCTTAAAGAAAATGCCCAGATATCTGATGCAATACAGCAAGAATTGTTTTCCGATTAACTGCTTCACTCCGAAAGCACCTAACAAATAAATTTTGCTTTTCAAACTGGTTACCAACTCTAGAATTGGCTCAAATTCACCAATCTTAAACCATTTGTGATATTTCTCTTCTTTACTGCAAGCCTCTTCTAAGCTACTCCAGTAGCGTGTATCAAAGTACACTTCGTTCCAAGATCCCTTCGTAAAAAGCTTATTACAAAGAACATACCACCTTGACATACCACATGCGATGATAAAATCATAAAAGATTTATTGGCAGGGCCTGAAAAGCTCCTAGGCAAGACCCTAAAGACACATAGGCAGAACCTGACAGACGTTGTTGACAGTAGCAGATCCCATGATTAGTTTGAGGATTCTTCTTCTTCTTATAGTGTCATGGCATTTAATACCGTAGACGGATCATGGCGGTTCTCTTTCTCTCCATCTTTTCCTTTCTCTTGCAACATTGACTAACTGTTTCCATCTTTAACTCTAAATCTCTCCATTGTCCAATCTAACAACTGCAACCTCTGTCTTCCTCTTGCCCTTTTCCCTGTCATTTCAGCTTCCAAGATATTTTTCTCTATCCCTCCTTCTCTTGTCAACTCATGTCCAACAAATCTCCACTGTCTCCTGATAGTGGCTAAAAGTTGTCTTTCTTACCCAACACTACTTCATTAGTCAGTTTTTCTATCCATGATATCCTCATGATCTTTCTCCAGAACCACATTTCTGTCGCCTTAAGCTTTTGCTCCATATTTATTGTCCACGAATTGATTTCATTTGATTTCTTTGCTACTCTTCAAAAAGCAATTTGAAAAAAACACAAGACCTAATTGAAATACAAAAGAGAAAAAGGAGAAAAGGGAAACAAATAAAAGAACAATTGAAACACCCTCAAAAGAATCAATTGAACTGCTTACAAGAACCAGTCCACAGCAATGATCAACGTAATTGAGTCCTCTGGTAAACCAACCGTTTGGAGGACGATCAACATGGTAACGAGACCAGCTTGAGGAATTCCAGCAGCACCAATCGATGCAAGAGTTGACGTCAAACTTGAAAAAAAGTTGACAAGAAATGATGAGTAATATATAGGAAAATGGAGTTAAAAATAAGTAACTATACCTGTGATGGCGTTAACTGAACAGCACAAGGTATGCAAAAAAAAAGCTGAAAAATGCTGCTAGTAAAATTTAGGCCACACTCTTGAACATGACCAGTTGTTATGATAATGTACCGTCAAGTAGCAGAACGTACTTGGAACAAGTAACTGGGTATTAAGAAATTCAGAGCAAAATATTGTAAACAAGCTACATATAGATGACCTAAGTTATGATCCTCATAAGATAAATAGCATTGATTTCTTTGATTGTGATTATATATATCGCTTCTTAATCAATAACTCTGTGGACCGCTCTCAGATCAGTTAAAAAAGGTATAAACTTCTACAGATTGAACCCATAGAGGGCAGTCGACGCTTTGTTCCTTACTTCCAATATCATAATGCATCATTCCTGGCCAGTCAACACGAACTTATATCACAAACAAGGCCACAATGTACATGCTACTATGAAAGTGGTGCCTAATCAACATAATTCCCACTCCATGCATCTGTGTTTTATCCAGTCTGAGCACTCTTCCCTGTATACCCTAACACCACTTAATGCTTGCAATACATGCTATACTCTCCCATACCTATCTTGCCACACCCACCCCATACTTTGATATGCCTATGTTGTCATATCCATGCTACGCTTTGGCTTGCTTATGTTGTCACTTATAAAGCTGTGCATATGACTTTTACTACAAATTTCTAGAACGCACATGTCATTCCTTGCATTTAGATGGCATCTTCTCCCCCTCCTTTATAACCCAACATGGAGCCTTAGTCTCTGTTGAGATAAGCACAAAGGATGCCCAAATAGGCATAATTCCCCCCAAAAAATCCTACAAGCTTACATATGTGTTTGCGATTTCATACATCTGTGTCCATTAAGAGCATTATTAGATTGGCATTAACACAGTCGCTATTATAGAAAATGCTAGGCAAGCCTGTGTCACTCCAATCCCCCCTAAAAAATCTAATCTTTTATGTTGCTGTATTTGCACATAGATGCATCAAATTACCAGTAATACTCCACAATGAGCTTATGAAGCTTCTAGTATAATTCCTTCATGAAATCACAATAATGTGCATTCAACAGAAAGAGTAAGGCACCTCTCATATATGGTAAACAAAACAGCATGTTCTATTCTCATATTTCATTTCACCTCATAATAAAGTCCTTTATGCAGTTGACAAATGATACGAAGATGTAGCCTCACCTGATTGTAACTATCTGACCAAAATCGAGGCTGTAGTTCGAGGCCTGAGCAATAAAAATGGCGGCAACTGCTTCATACAGAGCGGTGCCATCCATGTTGATAGTAGCACCAATTGGAAGAACAAAACGGGTTATTCTTTTATCAATCCTGTTGTTTTCCTCAAGACATCGAAATGTGATTGGTAGAGTCGCAGAACTAGAAAGATAGATAAAACTGACGTATTATCAAAAGGAAATAACTCTTCCCTCTTCTGGAAAAAGGTAAAGATCATCTTATATATAGGGTTAATGAACAAAACACAAGAAATCTATTCAGATTCTCTTTTACTAAATAAATCCCAACACGAACGTTTTTCACGATATAAGTATTATGTGAAATATTGGCAATATCAAAAAAATCTCAATACTTTTTCCATTTAACCTACTATTTTGCACCAAATTGTAGGGGGCTTCCCAACTGCAAATTTCCAAAATTTCACCACCTATTTTCCTCTATTAGGAGCTGCGCCATAGTGGGGGTCATGGTCCCTCCACTTTTTCAGAAACAAATATTTTAGCATACACGAAATATATCCTAAACCCAAAAACTGATGTAACTTTGGCCTGGCCCCCCACTTTGAAAGTCAATGCGCAGCGCCTGTTTATTAGCACCCCATACATAAAAGGATTTTGTATGAAGTCTATCCCCGTCATTTATGCATTGTAAATGAAAGGGTATACCCCACTCCTTATTATACACCCTCCCCGATAATTAAGTGTAAAAGATTAACTTGAAAGCAAAATAACGTCGCCTTCGCTTAGCTTACCTGGAACCGGTTCCAAAAGCGGTCAAAAGAGCTTGAACAATTCCTTGGAAAAACGTGAGCGGATTTTTCCGTGTGAAAAAGAAGTAAATTCCAGGAAGAACAATTAAAGAATGGATGGCAAGGCCAAGGATCACTGTCAACATGTACATTCCAAGGCTTTCAAATGTAGCAGCAATATTACTCATTGATGCAAATTTGGTGATGATCAAGGAACATATTCCAATAGGTGAGTACCTAAAGCAGAACAATCGTTCAATCAAGCAAACAAGCCAGGAACTGATCTGACCAATCAATCAGGAAAGGAACTGATCAACGAATCAAGCAAGGGACTGATCAATCAATCAAGCCAGGAACTGATCTGACCAATCAATCAGGAAAGGAACTGATCAACGAATCAAGCAAGGGACTGATTAACCAATCAATTAATCAAAAAAAATGAGATCAGTGTATTGATCAATGCATATGTGATATTTTAGTTGCTGAAGGGCTATTTTTGTCATGTATAAATAATAGATTACATTTCATTACATCAATTAAATACCAAACTATCATTAAGAAAACTTATCAACTTTGTCACATTTTGAAATTGTATCATAAAACAAGGTCAATCAAGCAATGAAACAGTCAATCACTCAATTTAGGGACCAAGTTTCTACTAACATGTAAAGCAAAAGTAATCTCTAGTCCCAAGTAAAGTTTATTTTCACTCCAAATCGAATATTACAGTTTTAATAATTGTTAGCCTACCACATGACGTAACCAACAAGCTTCATTACAATATCATTCAAAACTGTAACGAAATCGATAAAGACTTGAGCCTTGCTACCCTGTTTACCAGCCACCAATCCAACAGCCAATGAAAATACGATGAGACCAAGAATATTGGATCCGGATGTATAGATCAATGGTCCGGTCTTTTTAACAGATTTATACATTTGGTAATATGAAATATTGTGAGTTCCATTCGATTTCACCATCAACGGTTTCCCTTTCACCTTCGGATCGCTGAGATCGGTTCCCATTTTTGAACCATCTTTAACGTCTACTGTTAGAACTGTTGACTTTGCCTGGTAGTAAATAAATTTTAGATTAATAAAGAACTTACTGAGCATACACGTTTTAGATCACTGCTGTGTAAGGATACGGACGTATTCAAGACATACACGCTTTTTATTTTCTAAGGAACCTAGCTCAAGGCCTAGTTCTAAAAGTTCTTTATTTTTGGACCTCTTGTTATCAAATTCTAGTACTAGAAGTTCTTTAATTTCCACTGCACATATAGTGTCATAAACGTGGTGCAGACACAAGGAAAAAATCAATATTCTGAATTTTCATTTTGGCTAGAACTCAAGATAAGAAGCACAATTAAGGTAGGAAAGAACTTTTATAAATGTATCTATGGAAGTTGCGGCTATAAATGAATGGAACCGACTTCATAATTCTTGATTATTTGCAGTTGTAAAAATTTTTGGAATTGATAAGTTCCGTAGGTTCTTCTCCATAAGTAGTTGAAGTTCCTTAAATATTTTAGCCATCTAGTAAGTTATAGTTCCATATAAAGGTAGGTTCCTTATAAGGTGGTTCCTTATAAAATAAAAAGCGTGTAGAGCTTAAGAAGGATGTTAGCAAAAAACCATCCAAGAAAATAAGTATACTCTCAAAAAGTCAATAATGAAATCCAGTTCGGCCTATTCAGCATTTCATATCAGAGGAGAAGTTCAACGCTAGGATAGAGCTTGTTATGTTAAATGATGTGTGCAAAGGGGTGTGGCGGCATCACGACCTTAACATTTACGAAACTGTAAGAAAGTCGATCATGCTGAAGGAGATCAAGCATATGTTTCAGGGTGAAAGTAGATGACCTGAAAAGTCCCTTCTTCCTCCCAGCTACGCCAATGCAAATGAAGAGTTGATGTGCAGAAATTATCTGCAATATCTATCACATCACAAAACCTATTTAAAGTTGGTCTCATATATAGCTTATAACTAAATAATACCAGCTATCTAATTAAAGAAACAGAAATAAGTTAATTACAACTAAAACATTTACAGTTAGCGCCATCCCAGCTACGTATTTCCTTTTTAGATATCACAAGAGAAGGTGACAATTTCATTTCATCATCAATTCATCTGTAGATTTTTAGAATTTCTGCAATTCATGTTCCTTTCAAAAACTTATTAATAATTTGATTCCTCCTACTAATAATGTGTAAAGTAAAAAATTATGAAAAAAGCTATATGCAAGAAGACGGACTGAAGTGGTTGGAGAATCAGATTATCTGGTGATATTAGTCTGCGATCAATGATTTTTGCTTGTCTTTTGTAGCCTTACATTCATTAAAAATTCAATAATTATGCTGAACTGAAAGGGACTTCACTTACCTGTTGAAAGCACGCTGCGACGATATTTGGGGGGAACAGGTTTCTAAAAGTAAATAAATTGCAAGAGCATAGCATTAAATTTAATGATTTTTTCAGATTTTTGATGATGTTTTAACGCCTATGAGCTATTTTACAAGTGTTAAAGATTTTCAAAGGTTTTCGAGACGAAAGACTTTCTAAGATTTTTCAGACTTCTTAGAGATCTCTGCAGACCTTTTATCAATATGTACAATCACTTTATCAGTGATATGCCCCTCAATCATATCTGTCTTTAGTGGCAACGATAGCTGAGTATTTTCAACAAGTTCATCGCAATATTATTCGCGTTCTGTAATAAAAATACTAGTGCATGCGCAGTTTATACCTGATAAGGTCTAAGAATGAATCCAAAGCAATCACGTCTCTTTGCTTTTCTTTCTCGCCTGGTTTAGTAGCTTTTGATCCTGGCCGAATTATCAACACAAGAATAATTCCTAAGATGACAGCCAAAATAGTTGTAGCCATGTAGTAGCCAATTGTCCTTGCACCCAAACGACCCGAAGATTGCTGATCGAGAGCAGCTAGGCCAACGATGAGACTGGAGATGATAAGAGGGAGGATCAACATTTTTAACATATTCATAAACAATTCACCAAGAAATCCCAACACAGTCAAAACTGTCGTTTTCGTCGGCTCTTCCAACTTTTGCACGCTGCTGTTGATGCCAATGCCAATTGCAAATCCGAGTATAACTGCAATTATGATTAGAAACATAAGCAGGTTTCCTATAAAGATCGCTTTCACTTTTTCCGCCAACGTCGTTTCCTTCTGATCGGAATGTTCCAATGCACCGTTTTGCTTGCCATATTCATGTTGCTTTGCAGGTATAGAATTATTCCCTTAAACAAAGAAAATGTTGAAAAATGTGAGTTTTCAATCCCTCAGTCAGCAAATAAAATATAAATAACCCAAGGACAAAAGGGCGTCCTATTCATTTTCACGTCAGGCCTTTTTAGTGTCAATACAGTACATCCTCAATTATCCGTACCAAGGTACTACGCAGGCTTCCACAAGCACAAACAAATAGATAAGGGCTAGGCTCCCTCTCATTCAGAGGTAATTTCCTATGGAATACTCTAAAGGATGAAATAAATTGAGCTGGTACCTTGACAAAATTCAAAAAAATTGATCGCAAAGTGGGATGGCAAAGTATTTCATTGCTTAGTTTGTAAATAAGTATTTCTTTGTCCATTTGTTCTACAGCCTAATGTTTGTTCTTTTTTTACTTTGTTTTAATAGTTGGTTTGAATTAGTTTTTAACAACTATAGTTGTAACCGACTCTAAATAATGATGATAATGATGATGATGATGATCATCATGATCATGATGATGATGCTGATGATGGTGATGATGATGATGATGATAATGATGATGAAGATGATGATGATGATGAAAATGATGATGATGATGATGATGATGATAATGATGATGAAGATGATGATGATGATGAAAATGATGATGATGATGATGATGATGATGATGATGATGATGATGATGATGATAATGATGATGAAGATGATGCTGATGATGATTATGATGATGATGATAATAATGATGAAGATGATGATGATGATGATGAAAATGATGATGATGATGATGATGATGATGAGGATGATGATGATAATGATGATGATGATGATGATAGTGATTGCAAAGTGATCGCATGATTATCTGAACCTTGAATATCCGAATACCTAGAGAAAAGATAGTGTTTGCGGGGTTAATGCTCCGGTATGCCCCTTCAGCCATGATGAAAATGCCATGGAAGCCTTTGATACGTGCTTGAAAAGGCTTAGNTAATGATGATGATGATGATGATAATGATGAGGATGATGATGATGATGATGATGATGATGATAGTGATTGCAAAGTGATCGCATGATTATCCGAGCCTCGATTATCCGAATACCTAGAGAAAAGATAGCGTTTGCGGGGTTAATGCTCCGGTATGCCCCTTCAGCCATGATGAAAATGCCATGGAAGCCTTTGATACGTGCTTGAAAAGGCTTAGATGTAATCTGTTGGTACTACAGAACCTAACAAGAGCACGAAAAAGCGGCAGCATTTTTAGACATACCTAAAAGCTTATTTCGTCCTACACTCGTCAGAGTAAAAATTGGTCACTCTTGGGGCCAACTAGACGCATCCTATCACATGTATCTGGATCTAGCTATATATTTCGGTTAACCCTTCGGTTGCTATCCGACGTTTCATACTCTGACAAGTGTCGTACGAAAAAAGCTTTTAACTATTTCGCCGCATTTTCGTGCTCTTGCTTAGATATAGTGTAATAAATAATCACTCAGTTTAGTGTTTTTCTGTGAGAGAATGATATCACAAGGCCATTTGTTTAGCACAAAAGATGACATTATTAGTACTTCTGCACAAGTCCAGAGACAAGAGACAATGTCACGACTATCTTTCAGAAAATTGGAGGATACATGCATACATAAACAGCGTTAGATTTTAGCTTAGGGAAATTGCAAGAAAAGATATATTTTTAAAAATCTGTGTTACATAATAAAAGATCTATGACCCCCATGTCTCTAAATTTCCGTGAAAATTCGTATCAAAAGTAACCATACCTTCACACCCCCTTAGGTGTTAATTAATTTTTGAATGGCTCCATAATATGAAGTAACATACGAAGTAGTATAATGTGAAGTAATATAACTCCAAGTGAAATCAGCAAAGATAAAAGATAAAAGGAGTAACTAATCTCGTAACGATATGTACCAACAACTGACAGGATGAAGAACACAACTATATTCCTTACGGATATTTCCTAAACAAAGTCTTGCCTATTGGCAGTTAAAAGGAGGGGTGCCTGGAGTTTTCCGACTGGGGGCTGACACTTCCGACGAGGGGGCAACATGGGTTTCAGGGTACTATAAATCCCAAAGATATCCGAAAAAATAGTTTTTTACCTTCTGACGGGGGACTAGCATTTTCCGAGGGGGCTATAGGCCCCTAGCCATCCCCCGCCACCACCATTGGCAGTTAATGATACACTAGACATTTAACAAATGACTACGCATATTTCACACACTTCACTTCGACCTTATGAAGTGAAATGAGATCTCAATGAAGTGAGATGAGAAACATAATCCTTTGAATTGATCAAGGCTAAATATAAATGTGAATTTAAACATCTGTTGACATACTTTAATATTTCAGGAAAAACCTGCCTTTCAAGCAGAACTCACATTTCATTTATTACAGCAAAAGGATCGACTACGCGGTCTGTTTTCATCAAAATATGTAGACGTTCAACCAGTGTCTAGGGGTCATTCATCTGTACGTAATAGCTACCTCAAACAGGGTTTAGCTACCTCAACAATACTCATACCAGTCTAAGGATCTGTTTGTATGTTCCCAGAAAGCGGGGTAGCACGCGTAGCGAGATCTCGGTTTATATGACAACATGCAACCTGCTTGCCGAAATACCCGTGGATGGGTCAACTCTCACTATTTGATATAAGCACCCGCGTCTGAGGTTTTAGAAAACTTACCCTTTTCTCTGAAAACATTTTTTGCAACATCTTTTCTCGAAAACGCTCAAATTTTCCTCCCCCCTTTTTCACTGAAAACACGGGATAGCTACACCTATTTCTAGAAAGAACAGCGACAACAACAATTGAATTACAGCAAAGAGGAGTTGTTGAATATAGTGTAAATAAAATGCGATAGCCTCTGCTTGATCCACAAATTTGGAAATTGAGAAATCGTTCATGCATTTATAGATTACAGTGAATGGCCAAAGCCGTGTCCACGCTACACAAACTAAGCTAGGTTCGCCCCAGATTTCAACTAACCCAGGTTAGATTTTCCTAGCGTGGGCGCAACTAACCTAGGTTGGCCCCAGGTTAGTTTAGCCTAGCTTTGGAGGTGGGTTCGACCTAGGTTTGCTCCAGGTTAGTTGTGAAAAATGTAGAGTTGTGAAAAATGTAGTGTGGACACAAACCTGGGGCGAACCTAGGTTACTTTTACGCTTGAGGCATGCGCAATGGTGGCTTCAGTTATTTGATCGTTACTTTTGAGTGCTTTTCTGAGTGTAAATTGTGCTTGCGTATGTATAATTATTGATTTACATCAGCAGCGACATAATGACTTTCTTAATTCTTTTCAAAAGCTCAATTCCTCTATATTCTTTCAATGACAGTATCGCAAGCTTTGTTACCATTGCGATTTGTAGAAAAAAAATTGAACTACAAGTGTTAGTACCGTACACGTTGTTCTCCACTATATTTGATTCAAATTTGTAACGAGGATTCAGAATAACGTACCTCCTGTACATGCGTAGATTCTCTTAACCTAGGTTCGCCCCAAGTTTCTGTCCACACTGTAAATTAGGTAACTTCAGTGTGGACACAACCTGGGTTCGCCCCAGATTAAACTAACCTGGGGCGAACTTAGGTTAGTTTGTGTAGTGTGGACACGGCACAAATGATGGAAAAAATGTTGGTGAGTTTAGTTTGTGGAACCGAAGTGGAAGCCTTGATTCATTTCTAGGCCAAACCGTCTACAAACATAGATAAATACATGCCAATTGGTGAGACTTCAAAGTGGTCACTAGACAGCTCAGAGTATCGCCGTTTCTAGTACCAGGAAAAAGAATGGGATTCCATTATTTTTCCGTTTAACGGCAAAAGCTCAGTGAGACAATAGTAGTTCCTTGTCTCTTTTCTCTATGTCAACATCATAATGGTAGACAATCATATTGTTGAGTATAATGCATACTTGAATGCTTAGTATAAACATGAGAACATGTACATGAACAACTGTTTTGAATTATGTTCTTACTATTGCCACAAAATGATGTCTCCAAATAGTGCGTGTTAGTAATCATTTTTATCACAATAATGAAATACAAGCAAAAATTTTGTTGATAATTTTACAACAGCTAGTTCATTTCGTCATGTAAGAGATCAAAGTCTCATATCTTTTGCTGGTATGGTGCATTCTCAATATTACTGAAGAAGATTTAAACAAATTAACCTTTTAATAGCATGATTTTATGCAAAACAGGAGCATCTCATTTAGATTGTACAAGAACAAAAGTATATCAGAGTTTACCACTGCAATATCTATAAGTATTCATGCATAACTGTATGTATGCCTTTCTTGACGATTGTATTGCGCAAATGTAGAAGCAGATTGCTTATGGAGGCTGTATTCTTAATAGACTGAGTTGATACTAATGGACCTCTTTTCTTAGATTGTTTGCTTTTTTGAAAAAAATACCCCTTTTCTAGTTTCTAGCTGGATAAGTGGAACCCTCAATAAGTGGAAGGGAGCCCCCTTGTTCTGTTTTTATGTTAAGCTGATACTGTTAAATGGAAAGCACCACCTGCAGTTGAGACTAGATGACGTGCGTCCTTCCTGCTGAAGGTGGTGCAGAGAAGATAAAGCATGTGGTTTTTTATGCTTAAATTTATTATAGAAAAAAAGTGGAAGGGAGGTATTCAATTACTGTGCAGCTATAAAACGTTGGGCAAACAAAGTATTTCATAGCTACTGAAAGATGGAGGAAAAGAGTACTCTATTTAAGGGTAAATTGGAGCCCAGAACGTTTTCCTTGTTTCTTGCACTGGGCTAAATAATACGTAATGAAATTGCAAATCACTTGCCACTCCTGCTTTTTCGCGCTCTATGAATTTTTCACAAGGAATCTGGATAAGACGGAAGTTTTCTCCAACAAGGAAGGAAAAGACATCCAAACTGAAAAGTTGATGAGGTTCCAATGTCCCACTCGAATGTTTGCTTAAGGGAATTTTGCTATGTTCTCTCTGTTCCTATTGATTTCTATACTAGAAACGACAAATTGCTTCTATAAATGCCATTCTCATTAAAATTTACTATATACTTTGTCGGGGCTTTGTTATAGGCCCTATGGCCTTTCCCCGACATTACTTACTAAGAAAAAATACATATCTCCCGAGTAACATTAGCACCAATTGTACTTAAAATCAAAAGCAAGAACAATATTTCCTTAAAGTGTTCTTAGCAGTGATCAGACAAAATAAACGCTTCTTTGTGGCTTTAATTCGTGATTCCAAAGACGCACTTCGATAGAAACTGTTTCTCCTACAAGCCTTGGCAAGTTGCGAATTTATTCTTTCTTAATCAAAGATAAATAATGGTACCTATTGAAACCTATAGAAACTCTAATACGGAGAGGAGAACAGTTGAAACGGCACAATTTTGTCGTTGATCTATCCATGTATGTACGGCATACAGTCGATAAATGGAACCATGGATAAGTGGAACTTCATTAAGTTGAACCATTTTGTTATTCAAATTTGTAAAATTGATGCACATAAGTGGAACTGTTCCAAAAACCATCTTAACAACTTTTAAATCGCTTTGATGAAAGCATTTTTTACTCGCATAGTCTTGCAAAACATTCGATCACTATCACGTAATGAAAGCGTAAAAGCTGTCTCAGTGGTCACATTTCAAAAATGAAAGCGGTGCAGTCCAAAGACTTCCAATGACAATAACAACCCAGATTAGGTGATTGTGATGCAAGGAAAAGGATGCTCAGGTTTTGTGAGACATGTAATGGATGTTCATTATATTTTCTTGCTAGTTTGATCAAAAGTTTATCAGTAAAACAGGTCTACAGCACAGCAAAGAGATATGGTGTTGCGCAGCTCCGCACTGTTTAGAAATCATACTGTTTAGAAATTAAAGCTGAAATAGGTGAAATAGTTGATGCAGTTGAAGGGAAACATGCCTCTCAAAGGAAAAAAAGAATGACGACTTCAACATGCAATAAGTTGGACCTTATAAATGGCTAAAAACTGCAAGATACAGCAATACTCTATCAGCATAAAGAGATTTTTATTGCTCTAATTCTCTTCAAAGATGCAGCTACTCAGCGTTTGTAAGAAATAATTACTATAGTTTGTACATGCCCCGTTCTCTAGAGAAATTAGATAAGCGGACAATTTGATGAGTGGAGCTTTTTTCGGTCCCATGGAGGCTCCACTTATTGAGTGTATACTGTATTCATCCATCCACCAATCATCGATCTTCGCCGGTTTCATTTACAAAATCCAACGTACAGAGCGCGTGAGATATGTCTCAATAAAACATGAATGAATTTTGTTGTTAAGAAAAAAAGAACTGCCCAATGCGACTAAGGTAAACACTGGAGCTTGCACGATGAGAAAAGCCTGCGTTACAACGTTTCACATCACCTACCTTTACCAACATCGTCAAAACCTTCGTTATCAACACCGTCGCTCATCGTGGAGTTTCTTTTTCTGAACTTTTTTCTGAGTTCTACGCGTTTCTGTCACTGAATGCGTGTACGCTGTCCTTCCAAACTGTGTGAATGTACACCAAATGCGTGTTGAAACAGCTCCGCGTGGTAAATAAGGACTGGGATTAATAATCGTAATCTCGACGGGGGGTCTGAAAGGACTATCTTCAAAACATGGAACAAGTTAAATAGTTTGGAGTGAGCATTCTGACATGAATCCATGAAGATAAGTAGCACAAAGATCATTCTTTTCTTTTCTATTCAATATAACATTCACACATCAGTCGCGTAGCAACTGAGTTGGAGTGGGATATGGCACGGATGCGAGGCCCCAGTAAGCAGGCGCTTCTCAATTATTTTTGCAAGGCCCCCCATAGAAAAAGAAACTATTTCGCGCCCCCCATTTACTATAAATAAGGCCATTATCTATAAAAATTGTATATTTATGCCTGCTTACTGGGGTCATACAGGCCCCCTCTAGCATTGCATCGCGCTCCCTTTGAGGGTCGCGCACCACTAATTGGGAAATGGTGAGCTAATCTATGCATGCATAGTGGTGCCGCTTATGAGCATGTGAGCTGAATGACTCAAAAATTGGAAAGACTTCATACTTTTACAGAGCATCTTGAGAGAATGTAGGGGAAGACAGTGTTTAGAAGCTCTTTAACAAATAAAATTTCATGCTTTCTATTTTTGACTCATTTCCACATATGCTTTGATGTACTCTGCAGCTTTGTTAGTTATTCACTTCTTTCATTCAACAGTCATTCTCTCTCTCTCTTCTTCTTCAGTACTTCATCGACTTTTTCATACTCTAAACTACCCCCACTTGATTCCTGTTCACCACATGTTGGGTTTCCCAGCATTCCCTGAAGCGCACGGTAATAGGAAGCTAATGTTATTAACCATTATTAGCAATATATTCCAATTTGCGTAGATGCCTCGTATTGGAAACGAAGCAAGGAACTATTAAAAGTTTTAGTTATTAGTCAGAACCAAGCCTTAATTTCGTAGTAGAAATAATTGATTATTATTGGTTAATATTTTATTTGCGTAAATAAAATCTAGTACTGGGGTTGGAAGATAAATTTATATTTCTGGATTGAAGTGTATAATCAATCGAAATTAGTGTGTTAGACAAGAACGCCTTAAGAGCATGGGATAAGCTTCGTGATTAAAGTTACATATAAAACTTCAAACTGGAGTCTTTCTTTCAAAGTTCTCTTGGTCACTTGCAATAAAAGAATCAGAGAGAATTGGTATTCTCAACAACGCACAAACATTGATCTCCCATGCCCAAAATATTTCCTATATCCCTAATTTCTAATTGCGTCTTATCTCTGCCTCATCTTTACCCTTACTCCTTCTAAGTACAGAACAGAAATTTGAGTATAGGCGTAACAACTGGGCATGTTAAATGTCTTGAGATGTAGTCACTAAGCCCTGGACCGAAACAAAGGGTGTATGTAGTAGGGCTGTTGCACTCCAATGACTTGTAAAGCTTTTAAGTAAAATCACGTTCATTCGGAATTCCAGGTGCACGTTTTTCCAGCGAGAAGCAAAACACTTTAAACTTAAAATGCAAAAATTCAAAGCAAAGTAAACTGTTTCTTGTCACATATTCAGCTAGGACATTTGAACGGGTTAATGTATTAGTCGAGTGCACACACCATCAGTTAACGGCAGAACATGAAAGAAGCTTGGCCCTATTGCACATTTGGAATAACGCTTGTCTTTTAGTGTAGACTATGCAATTTACTTCGATTATAACAGTTATCTCTCTTCACCATTATGTGTCATAACTTGCCCGCTTCTCAATAGTGTTTATGCATTGTTTACCGAAACTGTAATTGCACGGTGAAATTCTGCTTTATATTTTGTGGTAATGGACCAAGAAATGTTATCACTGGTAAGCTTAGTATAGAAAGCAATGACAAAGTCTTGCTAAGTAAAAAATTTGCATAGTTGCCAAGAGACTGATAACGAACCTCCTCCTTCATTATCTGATGCTTACCTCAAATATCGAAGAAGCGAAATAGTCGTAGTTAAAACAACGTAATTTTAATGATGAATACTATGATGATAATTAAAATTCATCATCGAAGATTCAAGACGAAAGAAATAGGAAATGTTTTTCCTTTTGGGAGCTAAGTTGTGGAATCATCTCTCAGCTGAATGTAGGCAGGCGTTGGGTATATATATATATATATATATATATATATATATATATATATATATATATATATATATATATATATATATATATATATATATATATATATATATATATATATATATATATATATATATATATACCCAACGCCTGCCTACATTCAGCTGAGAGATGATTCCACAACTTAGCTCCCAAAAGGGAAAAACATTTCCTATTTCTTTCGTCTTGAATCTTCGATGATGAATTTTAATTATCATCATAGTATTCATCATTAAAATTACGTT
>OLMO02000302.1:1300560-1315504 GCA_900291935.2 Cassiopea xamachana | reverse complement strand
AGGGACTAATCAATCAATCAAGCCAGGAATTGATCAGACCAATCAATCAGGAAAGGAACTGATCAACGAATCAAGCAAGGGACTGATCAATCAATCAAGCCAGGAATTGATCTGACCAATCAATCAGGAAAGGAACTGATCAACGAATCAAGCAAGGGACTGATCAACCAATAAAGTAATCAAGTAAGACGAGCTCAACTTATTAATCAATGCATCTATCAAATGCCAAACTACCTTTGAGGATCATAGCCATGACGGGCAACATTGCAGATGAATTATAAAGAATGGCCAGTTTCATTAATTCAGAACGTTTCGGGATTAGTTTATTTCATCCTCAGCTAATAAATGTGAAACATAGAGGGGGGCTTCTGTAGATAATCAAAAACAGTAATTGAATAGAGTTCAGAAAGCACAGGGAAAGCTTATAATAATAAGTAAACAAGGAAAATACCCAAATAAGGAGATAAATAAAGAGGTAAACAGCTCAAATAAGGAGATAAATAAAGAGGCAAACAACGGATAACACCGAAACAAGAAACCTATAGGGATTGGAAAAGGCACAGGGATACTGTGGAGTTTTGCTGGATCGCCCCATGCTTAATCAGCAAAATTCCTCAGTATCTCTGTGCCTTCTCCAATCCCTATAGGTTTCTTGTTTCGGTGTTATCCGTTGTTTGGTTCCTTATTTATCTCCTTATTTTGGGATTTTTCACCTGCCTACTTATTACTACTCACTTTGCCCTTTGTTTTCTGAACTTTAATTCAACTACTGTGTCTTTGATTATCCATAAAAGTTCCCAATTTTTCACATTAATTAGTCGAGGGCGGGATAAGCTAATCCCGAAACACTCTGCATAAGTCAAAAACGGGTTTGTCAATAAGAATGCAACTGGTATGTCAATGTAACTGATTTTGTCAATATTAATGGATGTGTCTATGGCAATATGCAAATGAAACTGGGTATTCCTTATAATTTATCTGCACTGTTGCTCATCGTGGCTATGATTCTCAAATTTAAACTAAAGCTGCGCTTTCCAACTAGTTTCTCAATGCCAAATTGACATTATGAAAGCTACTCATTGCGAAAAGTACTCATTAACACGAAGTCTATCCCAATCAACCAGTCAATCATTCAATCTAAGGATAAATCTTTGAGCAACTCCCTCAGTCTACTCTTTGGCGCTGAATAGTAGGGGTGAGGGGGTGGCCCAATTGCAGAGTTTGTAAAGTTTCACTACCCATCTCCAATTATTAAACACCCTCAAAAAGCAATTTTCAAGAAAATCCAACCCCACATTTTACTAACCTAATGATTTTAAAGTTTTTAAAAGGATAAGTAAGTAAATACATTGGCTTTATGAACGTCAATCAATACTAACAAGTAAGGAAATCAAAACAACTATAAACTTTGTATTTATACAACGCTAACAACTAACTGCAATAATTTTGAAGCACTGTCTATTGAATATTGAACCCCCATATATTAACAACCCCCCCAATCTATGCCTTTTTAGCAAAAATGTTAACCCCTTCCTTATTGTATTCCTTGCAAAGAGCAAGTTTTTTCTGACATACAAAAATAAATAATCACTCGCACCATGTAAAGCTTACATCAACTGCAAATCGAAAATTATTAACCTACCACATGACGTATCCAACGAGTATCATAACAATATCATTCAAAATTGTGACGAAATCGATGAAGACTTTAGCACTGGCTCCAAGTTTACCAGCCACTAATCCAATAGCCAATGAAAATACAACGAGACCAAGAATGTTGGATCCGGATGAGTAAGTTATTGGTCCGGTCTTTTTAACAGATTTATACATTTGGTAATATGAAATATTGTGAGTTCCATTCCATTTCACCATCAACGGTTTCCCTTTCACCTTCGGATCGCTGAGATCGGTTCCCATTTTTGAACCATCTTTAACGTCTACTGTTAGGACTGTTGACTTTGCCTGGTAGTAAATACGTTTTAGATTAATACACAACTTTACTGAGCATACAAGTTTTAGATCACTGCTGTGTAAGGATACGGACGTATTCGCAAAAGCATTCCAANGAAAATAGGCATGCTCCCGAGGAGTTAAGATTTAAATCAAGTTTAGCCTATTCAGCATTTCAGTTCAGAGAAGAAGCTCAATGCTAGGATAGAGCCTCTTATGTTAAATGATGTGCGCAATAGGGGTGTGGGGGCATCACGACCCCAACATTGAGAGATTGTAAGAAAGTCGATCATGTTGAAGGAGATTTAGCATCCCATTGATCACACTGTTGTCCGTGGCCTTTTTCACTTATAGTTGGTCAATCAAAGCAAACATGCAATAAGTTGAAGAACATCCTAACAAACAAATATCTTTCCAAATTAGAAAGCGTGTTCTACGGTGCTATGGATACTCTATTTTAACATACGGGTATGAAGCATGAGTACTGAGCAAAACTGTTGAAAAAAGAGTTGAGGCAACGGAAATGTGGTTTTTTCGAAGAATGCAAAAGATTCCATGGACAGCCAAACGTACTAATGAGAGTTTATTAATAGAAATTAACAGAAATGCAACCTTATGAATAAGATGAGGACACAGCAAGCACAGTTTTATTGGGCATGTAATGAGAAGGAACAGTTTGGAGCATCTTGAAGCAACAGCAAAGATAGAAAGGAAAAGAGCAAGAGAAAGACAGAGAGAAAAAATTTTAGACGGCATTGTTCAATGGCTGGGACAATCGGAGACAACTGACATTCTGAAATACGTGGAAGACAGGGAGTTGTGGCAGAGCATGATGTCCAACGCCAATTGGCAAGGAACTTGAAGAAGAAGTTGGTCAAATGCTTCCAAATGCCTCCCCCTTTAAAAAAAGTGTATAGGAACATCTCTGCTTCTGATTATATATGCAAAGTATTCTAAGTACAGTTGAGAATGAAATACAACGCCTGTTGCAGGGTCACAGTTGATGGCAGCAAATACACCTTCATCATTCCACTTACGCCAAAGCAAATTAGAAAGAAAAGTGAAGGAATTGTCGGCAATTCATTCTCATTCCAAAAACAGGGTTCCCACTCTTCTCTCATCAATCTTTTTCAGGATATTTAGGAGCGTCTAGGAGATTATTTCGCCTGTTTTTAGGAGGTTTTGCAGATTCCAGAGAATTCGGTAAGCGTTGAGGTCATTATGGTTTAACAGGAAAAGTTATTGTAGCAAAAACAGCGTTAGTATAGCAGAAAAAGTCGTTATACCTATTCAAAAAATAATACATTCAAGGTAGAATTTGAGAGAATTGATGATTTGACTATTTCTATTATGATAAACTATCAGAAAATAATTTATTAAGTAGCATAACCGCTGAAAAGAAATTCAGCTTATGAAAAATTTAGAGTTTTTTAGGGTTTTTAGAACAGTTCTTTTTTTCTAGGATACTTTAGGATTTTTAGGTGGCGTGGGAACCCTGAAAAATTTACAGGTTCATCTAATTAAAAATTTATACTATGAAATAATTTGAAATAAACTATGTGGCAAAAGGACGGACTGAGGTCGTTGGAAAATCAGAATACCTGGTGATGTTAGCCTGCGATCAATGACTTTTGCTTTCTTTTGTAGCCTTACATTCATTAAAAATTCAATAATTATGCTCAACTGAAAGGAACTTCACTTACCTGTTGAAAGCACGCTGCAACAATATTTGGGGGGAACAGGTTTCTAAAAGTAAATAAATTGCAAGAGAATAGCAATACAACTGATGGCATTCCCAGCTTCAAAATTCTAAAATAAATTAAACAATTCTGGATAAACTATATGCAAACACTATACTATTTCAAACATGTTGGGGTGGTAGTTTTATCAAACTATTACAAGCAAAAATAGGCGCCAGTATAACAAGCCAAACTTTTCAGCTACGTTGCCAATGAAGACAGGACAATCTTTTGCGAGTGTAGGAACGTAAGCGATATGTTGCTCCACGTGAGACCTAGGAATTTCACTAACAAATGGTCAGCACCTAGACAACTATATTCGAAGGACAACTGTTTGAAGAAACTGGCTGATAACACGCCAGAAATTCAAATGTTTCTGAACAGAATAGTCTATTAAAAACATTGAAGTATCACAAAGAAGGCACATAAGCTTGATTTCTGATAGACAACAGCAACAATTGCCTCAAACGCCCGGTGTTCAAGATGAAGTTATGTTGCAAGAGTGGAACAAATTTGCAAAAAGTTTTGGTTCTGAACGGACAAAAACACCAAAGCAACTTGCATACTTACAGAAATCATCAACATAGATAAACTAAAGATTGAAAATCTCTAAAAGAAGACATTGAAGCTTTACTTTAACAATAACGAAAAGGAAATTATCTTTATTTTTCGGAAACCAAACAAGAGGGATTGTATAGGTCAATGAGCAGAGGGGTCGAAACTAGGGGGACCGGTTGCACTCCCCCCCAATAGTTTGCATAAATTAGTATTTTTCGCTTTATCACATCTTTTCTAGAAGAAGGTACCATAAAAGGCCATTTCCATTTGTTTTATTCCAAAATATTGAAAGTGATTCACTTTGAAAATCGTTTCGACGTCCCTGAAGAGAAACACCAGCCTTCGCACCCGATCATGTTTGAGATTTTCAAAAAAATTTTTGAGAATTTAAAGACTTTTTGAATATTTTCTAAAGCCTTTGAGCTGTCAATGATTTTCAAAACTTTTTGAGATTAAAGACTTTTCAAGATTTTTCACACTACACAGATTTCTACAGATTCTTTATCAATATGCAAAGACATTTTTTCCAGTGATATGCCCTCGATCACATCTGTCGTTCGTGGCAATGATGGCTAATATTTTGAATTATCCTTTGCTCATCGCAGGCAATAACCTAAGGAATTTTTATCATTTCACAAAATCACAAATTTCCTGATGTACGTTGATACTAGGCCTCGTCTTCACCCGCAATTGTTACAAAAAACCAGACAATATGGCATACCCAAGCAAGATTTAACCTCAAAGTCTTCATATGTCATAAATTTCTCTTTGTTTGCATTGAAAGCAACATGTGAAATCTTGAACTTTTCTAAGGTATGCTCAAACTGGGCAAAACTGTTGGCCAACATATCAAATTTGATGAATGTTTCACAAATGTTGCCCAATTTGGCTACCATGTTGACCAACAAATTCAGGTCAAAAAATGTTGGTGGCATATTTCCTCAAAACATTTTCTGCAACATTTGTTGCTCTATGGAATATTGTTCAATTTGGCCACAATGTTGGGCAACAACTCAGATAGATAGTGGGGAAAATATACGTGAATTATTAGTGTCGATTATTATCAATACTAGGTTAGTTGCAACATGGATACTGAATCAAAGAAGAAAGGGCTGACTATTATAAATTATCACTGCATATTTCTGTTTCAGAACTGCACAAATTGGTTATCATATGCACCTTAGATTATAGCCTGGTTCGTTGCAACCCTCCCTCTGTCACAAAAATATTGAAGTAAGTACGTGCGCAGTTTATACCTGATAAGGTCTAAGAATGAATCCAAGGCAATTACGTCTCTTTGCTTTTCTTTCTCGCCTGGTTGAGTAGCTTTTGATCCAGGTCGAATTATTAACACAAGAATAATTCCCAAGATGACAGCCAAAATAGTTGTACCCATGTAGTAGCCAATTGTCCTTGCACCCAAACGACCCGAAGATTGCTGATCGAGAGCAGCTAGGCCAACGATGAGACTGGAGATGATAAGAGGGAGGATCAACATCTTTAACATGTTCATCAACAATTCACCAAGAAATCCCAACACAGTCAAAACTGTCGTTTTCGTCGGCTCTTCCAACTTTTGCACGCTGCTGTTGATGCCAATACCAATTGCAAATCCAAGTATAACTGCAATTATGATTAGAAACATAAGCAGATCTCTCATAAAGATCGCTTTCACCTTTTCTCCAAAGGTCTTCTTCTTCCGATTGGAATCTGTGGAAGCACCTTCTGCGTTGCCATTACTCTTCTCAAACTGTCCAACAGAATTATTCCCTAAACGAAAAAAATATTGAATAATTTGAGTTGGGAATCCTTCATTCAATATAATACACGGCAGGCTTCCAAAGGTGATACTTTTATGACTCAAGAAAATACCTTGCTATATGGTTTAAGATCTATTAGATACGCAGGTGCAAAATCCTGGAACGATATCCCCACTTTGATCAAACAAGCCCCCTCAAGTACAAATTTTCGCTCTAAACTGAAATCTCATTTGTTTTCTATTAATTATCAAGCAAATTAAAATCTGTTTGGAATTAATCTGCTTGAGATTTTTCAACCAAACTCCTGTTATATTAACATGAAGTGAAATGATAATATAGGCTTTTACCATCAGGGGGTTAGTCTAGCTACTGAGAGAGCTCCTCCTTTAAGAAATTCCCGTTACACAATAATTCTTTATACTTTTTATTTTCTGTATGTTGTAATTTTTTATGAGTATTCAGTATTTTCTTTATTAATTTTGCTTGTAATTGTATGATGTGGAATTTTAAATTAAATGAACTGAACTGAACTAAACTGAAATTCAACCAAGAAAACATATCACCCAACGACAGAACGGTATTATCGTCCTCTTTCCAGGGGTAGCACCTGGAGAGGGCGAGACATGGTAGCCCCCCGTCGGAAGGTAAAAAACTATTTTTTCGGAGGTTTTTGGCATTAATAGTACCCTGAAAACAGTATTTAACCCCTCCGTCGGGAGATTCAGCTTCGCAGCACGTCTACACCTGGATTACGAGCTTTGAAGGCAGTTGCACAGGGGCGTCGTTATGTTTAGGGCGGGTGCGTGAGGTGTGGTACCCCTACTGGCCTCTGAGGCTGTCGACAAATGTCTGAAATATCGGCTTTTGTCGGCAAATCTAGGAATGCATGTGGTGCCAAAGAAGCGCCAATATTTATGCCTTTTTGCCACCAATACCTCAACTTGGATATTAATTGATAGAAAGTTTACGCAGCACGACGCGCCTGCTGACGACGAGCCAAAGAAGTCTAGAAACGAGCGCGGTCATGCCATCCTTTCGCAAGCATTGGCGCGAATCTGAATATCGCGCTAGTTTCTAGACTCCTTTGGCTCGCCATGAGCAGACGCGTCGTGTTGCGTAAACTCTCTGATATTTCACAACATAGAACGTACAGTACATTAACTCCCATAAGAAAACATTGTCAACAGGGTCTTCTGAATTAGGGGCTGTTGGAGATACATCCCCTGCTGTCTTAAAAGTCTTTAACTTTTATCTCCAATTGGTAAAATTCTTTTTATGTCGATAAATGGGAAACAGCTACTACCCAGTGGCGTAGCCTCAGGGTAATCAAGGTATTCAGTGAATACACTACAATTTCCAGAAAAAAAATAATTATCTGCATTTCATAGGGATAACGTTACTGTTCTCAAACACCCCTTTGCAATGTGTTTACTTGCTTAAATATACAAATTGTATAGGTTAAATTCATGGTATTAAATGCCACAAGACGTTCACTTGCTACACTCAGGAACACCGAAAAAGTCACGCTACGCACCACTGCTACTTCTCTCCTCAGTATACACTGGCAATTCCTGCTTCTACTACCAGGCATGACCCCGGCTACAGAAAGTTGAAACTCAGAAAGAACAATTGTGATCAACAATGAAGGAAGAACTGCTTGATAATCTCGATAACTATTGTTCAAATTTGCTGACGACGTACAAGTATATCCATATAAACAGGGATGTGCTGATGGGGGGCGTGGGGACGTCGCACCCCCCAATATTTTCATAGTTGCAAGAAAGTTGGTCAAAAGTCAGTCAAGCTGCAAGGGAGTTTGCCACAGTGTTTTCTGTGACCTTTTTCGTACTAACAATAATTGGTCAATTGGTCAAAACGCCCCCCCCCAACAGAAGGTGTCTTGGCACATCACTGATTTTTTCTCTGGCGCCACCATTGACTCATAACGAGCTTAAGAGTGGAGTTGTGTGGAAATGTCCAAACCAGATTTTTAGAAATCCAGTTTTCACAAATTACTGACCTACGTTTATAAACCAGGTTGAAAGCGGTTGAATTAAATCAAACTAGGCTTTTGCCACATTTTCCGAACCTCTGAAGCGCGATGATCAGGAAAACTTTTCCTGGAGCTTTAGCCCCAGGCCCCACTTCTCTTGCTTATCCATTATCACACCGCACATACCTTCGTACGGAATATTATTGGATGCTGGATTCATTGGCGAAAGCAACATCCCCTCTTCTAATGTCCTTCGAATTCACTCCTAGGCTGGGTTCACACTACTCCACTTACGAACTTATCCGTTTTTGTAGATATCTGTCAACCGTTCACATTGCTCCGTTTATGTACAAAAATCTAGATAAAAACATCCGGTTTTGTGAGCTACATTGGTAACAGCAACGGAGGAAAATATATCCGTTTCTGTGGTTTTAATCCTTTCACAATGCTGTGCTCAAGACAGCTATCAGTTTTTGTGTGTTCACACTTATCCATTGCGGTCGAAATAACCTCTGTTTTTGTAAATATCCACTTTGAAGGGCGTTTTTGTGCAGAGTAGTGTGAACGGTTTGCGTTTTCCGACAAAAACAGAGCCATGTGAACGGGGCACTAGAGAATTGCTGTGACAGTTACCACACTTTTTAGCAGAATTGCTGAGTCAGTGACCACATTCTCCCTTCGGCAAATTTGCTTTCGTACCCCTTCCCTAGGTGTTTTGGCTAGGGATGCGCCTGCTTGAAAGAAAAATACTAGACTACATAGACTAAACAGACACGGACTCACAAATTCACTACAATATTCAAGTAGCTGAAAGCATTTGGAATGGTTGAAAAAGCAGAGGGCAAAATTCAAATATCTGGCAAAATCCCATGGCAACTTTAGCTTCCCTCCTTCCAAGACATCCATGACGTATGAGTGTGAGTCCGCTTTCAATTCTTCCTTTCCTCCTTTCAGTTTCTCATCAACAAAACTCAGAAGCTCCGCTTCAAAAATAGCAATTAACTTTCGTAATATGAAACTTCCTTATCCTCTTTTGACTCGGTAACGTTGATGCCAAACAAATATGGAATATAACTATCTATCTATCTATGTCCCGTAGTCTGTATGACCGTGGGGGCACCACGAGAAGACTTGGCAACCAACTTCCTCCATCCCTCTCTATCTTCTGACTCTCTTAGTGTGTTCCTGAGCTGTAATCCTGTCCATTCTGTGATTTTGTCTCCCCAGTTCTTTCTTGGTCTGCCTCTCCTTCTTCCTCCTTGTACTGTGCCTTGCAGGATTGTCTTGGCAAGTCCTGATGATCTTGTGACATGCCCATACCATTTCATCTTGCGTCTTTTTACAACAGTAAGCAGACCTTCATAGGGTCCGATGGCTTTCCTAATTCTGTTTTTCACTTCTTGATTGGTGATATGGTCCTGATAAGATATTTTGAGGACCTTGCGGTGGCATCTCATTTCCATTGCCTGTATTTTTCTCTCAATCTCTGCAGTCAAGGTCCATATAACTAATTATAATCAAAGGAATATGACTAATTATTCAAAAATTAACATTTTGGCACATTCAGTTCCCGATATAGTAAAATAAGTCTTTCTTTCAAAAGCGTCTTAAAAGCTAACATTTCTGAATCAGCCTAGGGGGCCATCCATCAAGGATTTCCGCACCTAACAAAATGTCTACCCCATTAGTAGTTTATTGGACACTGAGTACGTAACATATGACTACGCATATTTCACATACTTCACTTCTACCTCATGAAGTGAAATGAGATCTCAATGAAGTGAAATGAGAAACATAATCCTTTGAATTGATGAAGGCTAAATATAAAGGTGTAACTTAAACATCTGTTGACATACTTTAATATTCCAAGAAAAACCTGCCTTTCAAGCAGAGCTCAAATTTCATTTATTCCAGTAAAAGGATCGACTATGCGGTATATTTTCATCAAAAAGTGGAAAGGTTAATAATTTATGCATTGAACTGGTATTTGGAGATTACTCATTATAAACATTTACTAGAAGTACAAGGAAACGAGGAAGTTCTATTCACTTGTGCTTATGTTACCATGAAAAATTAATAAATTTGGAGGGAAAATTACCACAAGGAATCACTAAATCTAAGAGCGCTTAAGATCTGAGAAGTACTGTGATTTCGAGAGGGCTTCTGATTCCAAAGCCAAATAACATGTCTTAGTCAAACTGGCAGAGGTAGTATTAGACTTAGGCCTAATGGCAAATGTTGAACTCCATGTTGATGAAAATGATTTGCGGCTTTTATCACCTCTACTGTTTATTCAGGCTCCGCACTATGCAAACTCTTTCGTTTATTTGACAGATTAGGCCCGTTCGCATCCAAAGGCACCTTTCCCGAAGCTTGCTGAATGATCTTTCCAGCTTGCTCCTGTTTTCTTTTGAGATCCCTGCTGTCAAAGGGTCTGGCTATTGTTCAGAGGGCCCATTCTAACCCACACGGTGTAATGAATCAACTAATTGATGGTATAATAAAGATGGTATCGAGAGGTCATTTCTAGGCCGATGACACGCTTGAATCCACTTCAAAGCCAGCTTAACTCTTCTTTGGTGGAAAACACTAGAATCTGATCGNGCTTCTCCATATTTATTAGTCACTGATGGGTCATTAGGAGACCTTGAATCATTCTTGCAATTCCCATAGGTACAGCGCTTCACCATTTTCAAGAAACAACTACTATAAGACTACAATAATTGCCTAGTAAAAATGTTGATACCCCATTATAAGTTGGCAAAATGATTTGGTTACCCAATGAAACAAGGTATAAACATTTGGCACCCCTCCAAAAATTCTACATCCAGCATTAAAAATGGCCCTCCAAAAATTCTTCCACTCCCTTATTACTAGTATTGAAGTCATGATAATTATGATGACCATTAAGAAAATTACCAATATTGCTATCCGAACGTCATATTATATCTTCTGTAGACGGAACAAAGAATGGACAGATCCTGAACTTATGACATTGTAATAATCCTGTGTTGATGTTTTTCTTTCTTTTTGTTTTTCTTTCTTTGCACCAAGTAGCTATTGTAAGCTACCTAACATCTAGTGAGGTTTACAATGGTAGTAGTTAAATGTTGTATTAATTATATGAAGTTTCCATTATGATGACTATGATGATTACCATGGTGATGCCAACAACAACAACGATCAATAATCATCGCAATCGCGATGATGATGGTGATGATGATAATTATCATGCTGCAAATGATGACAGAAATGGCGGCAAAAAACATTATACAAACAGAGATGATGACTAAGAGTTCATTGTGAGTAAATAATTGGAACCAACAATGCTCTGGTTTACTCAGAATTAATCTCCTTTCCAGCCGAACATTCTTCTGAAAATTGTTTGTCTTTGACAACTCAAAAATGAAACAACAACGGTAGTCAAAAACGCGTTTACAACGCTTCAAAAATCATGTTTAGGCAGTAGTCCCTGTATCCTTACTGAGCCAATAATAACACTCCTCAAGTCAGAATTCAGCGAATCTGAGGGCAGGTCAAAATGGCACGGAGTTTGAATTTAGATAAACAAATATGAGCCGTAACACGAAATAACATGCGTTTCATAGCCCCTACCGATAGCATGTTTCGCAAAAACCAAAGATGGTTGCAGAAATGCAAATCAAAAATTAGTGCGTGGACGTTATTGTCCAAAGAAGAAAACGAGCCTGAAATAATTTCATTAAATTAGTTATAACCTTCCAAAAAACTGTCAGTGTTGAACAGTATTTATAAGCACAAGAAACATTGCAGTCATGTGTATTCAAAGAAGCGTGCTTCATTCAAGAACTGCAGCAAATAGGCCTACGACACGGCAGCCAAACAAAGAATCCACGAAGGACAGCAAAGAAGATAAGCTTACCAGATGGTTTGGATGCAAGCGCGAAGGTTGTCATCATGCACTGCTTGTAGTATCTCATAAATCAAATCATTGTAGCAGAGAGTTCGAAAAGCGAAATCATCGACAAACGAAATTGAAACTTCAGGGAATTCAACTCATTCTTATCCCATTCAATGCTTCATTGAAAATCTTATTGTTATTTAAATTTCCAACATTCTCTACCTGTAAACAGTGCGGCGGTTAAGATCTTACAGGAGCTTGGTTCTCTCTTGTTTTGGTATCTATCTTTATCTTCGTTCTTAAAACTCTGTAAGTTAAGCATGCTCATTCCTTAAGATACATTCTCACAAACAAGCAAATGTCAACAGCCAAGAAATCGAAGTACATTCAAACAGCTGAGCTACCTCAACGATAAACATACCAGATAATGAGGGCTGTGCAATGAGCAAAGAAGTATGTAAGGACATTTGGGGCCTTATTCAAATGGAAAATTTGTTCGTAGTTAATCTCCTTTGGCCAATCCTTTTAGAATTTTGAGGTGTAGAACGTACCCATAAACTAAAATTATAAAGAAAAGTCCTTTCTACATTTAATAGAACATGAAAGAAATTGTTTGAATAACTAGGTCTTATTAGTTATTAGTCCCTGCAAAACATTTCAACCCACTTTCGTCACACCGTCCTCGTTCCTTTTCCAATCGCCCTAGCAAATGGCAGAAGAGGTACTTGTGACTCCTATACCCTTTCCCAGCATCCCTTGCTATCTTCTGCCCCCTAAAGTCAAATAACAAGGGGACTGTTATAAAATATAGAACTGAAGGGTCAACAACCTTGTAAGCGTGAAATGTTGGGGATACAAAGTATTTGATAGTTAGTGTAAAGATAGAGCAATAAGGTACTCTAATTGAGGGTACATGTTCCCTTCACTGGGCTGCATGATACGTAGTACAATTTGAAATCCCTTCCACCCTTGCCTGCTTCGTAGTTCATGAGATTTTCCAAAGGAATCCAGACAAGACGGTAATGTTCTCCAACAATGAAGGACAAGACATCCAAACTGAAGAGTTGATCGGGTCCCACCCGAAAGTTTGCTAAAGGGGATTTTGCTATATTATCTCTGCTCCGGAGGGCGAGGTAGTAT
This sequence comes from Cassiopea xamachana, assembly GCA_900291935.2. NCBI lineage: Eukaryota > Metazoa > Cnidaria > Scyphozoa > Rhizostomeae > Cassiopeidae > Cassiopea > Cassiopea xamachana. The sequence goes on along the minus strand of OLMO02000302.1, from coordinate 1,302,484 downwards.
AGTGGTTAGAGCGCATGCTTCCTGTGCGGAAAGTCTACGGCTCGAGACCGACTCGATGCCCTGACTGAATGCTCGCTCACTGTTCACCCAGCAGTGAATGGGTACTTGGTGGCAATACTGGGGAGATTAAGGCGGCGAGGAAAGGAACTGGCCATCCTACCTCAAATGCCGATGGCTCAGGATAAGTGTCCTCTCTAACAGGCACTCCCCTACGTATGAAAGTATACGGGACTACCTTTACCTTTACCTCTGCTCCTTTCGATTTCTATGTTAGAAACAACAACTTGTCTCTCTCAATACCATTCTCACTGAAACTAACTGCCTATCCCCCGAGAAACATCAGCACCAATTGTACTTCATAACAAAGGGAAATTACAATATATCCTTGGAGTCTCCTTGGTAGAATTCGGACGAAATAAAGGCTTCTTTGTGGTTCTAATTCGTGATTCCAACGGTCCAATTGGATAGAAGCTATTTCTCTGACAAGCCCTGGCAAGTTGCGAATTAACTCTTTCTTAACCAAAGATAAATTATTGTGCTTTGAAGGAAGAAACGGCTAAAAATTTTAACAAGCTCATCCCTACAGANACATGCAATATAACCAATTTGGGATTGCGCGTTGACAGCAATTTTAGGCGCGGATTTCCCCAACAATTCAGGTTCTTTAACCCTAATATAAACTGCTTTTCAAAACCATTCCAGCAAAATGACAAAATGGGCATCATGGGGCTGGTTTTCAAAACTCGTATTGCCAAAGAATGTGTTTTGATAAACTGGGTGTGGTAGACTGTGATATAAATACGACAGCAAAGCATAAAAATCATACTCTCCATGAAAATTTTCTTTTGAAGACCATTAGCTCGCTTATCATTTATAAGGCTTAGCAATCTCTCAAGAAAGTCCATTGAAGGGGAACACTCAGATAACATGATATTTGATGGAGAAATGCTTGGCCGTCCTTTCAACATAGCACAGAAAATGCTTGGTCACATTTTTGATTAAACTATCTACCTATAGAGTATCCTCAAAAATACATAGATCCTGTTAAAAAGATATTTAGCTTGCATCACGTATCAAACGTTGGTTAACAGAGTACTAAATAGCATTAAACAGGGCCTCAACCAAAATTGAGAAGATAAAGGCGGTGAGGAAAGGATCAAGACAGTATATCTCTGTCTTCTCTTTAGGACGATTTCCTCGATGCGAACTGGCAAGTGAATTTGCCGCCAAAAGTACACACATTTTTCTAGTCAGAATGCCTAGTTTTCGCCGAACCACAGTATATTTAACGTTTTTTGATCTTGAGCTTAAGGTTATTCTTAAAATAATCTTCAATTGACAAAGGTGCACTTTTACATGAAAATCAAAGAAAGCATTCAAACCTTGGTTATTTCCTGCTTCATCAAACAAGCAGAAATAAGGGAAACGTTGAGACCGAGGACAAAATGGATGGGAAAGAAAAATTTTTAGGTGCCAAAAGTTTGGTACCAAGAGTTTTTTCCGAAGTTGAAGATGTGTTGTGGAAAACTACAAGTCGGTAAGACATAGGAACCTGAACGAGCCTTTTTTCAAAGTTTATGCTTCCATGAAATTAAATGACTCAAATTAATTGTTAGATTATGAAAACAGGCTTTTTGAACGCGGACACGCCTTGATGAACTGAATAAATACACCCACATCTGTAAGCCCCCATCAACATACGACCATTGAACTACGAGAAGGTTCATCAATCTGTCAATCACATTAATCCTTTTTGCCTTATATACCAGACAACTATATTCTTATTCTACTTGTATGTCATACTCATGATGAGAACGTAGGTTTGAAAGGCCTCAGTGCGCCAGAAACCTGTCTTTTTTTTGCTTCAGCCTGCTTCATAGTAGTAAAGTATATATATATATATATATATATATATATATATATA
>OLMO02000302.1:1262783-1276609 GCA_900291935.2 Cassiopea xamachana | reverse complement strand
TCATATAATCTATTTTACTGAAAATGGCAAAAGAAAAGGCTTCTAAACAAACAGACCAGATACTTAGATGTATAACAGGAGTGTCAATCATTATTACATCAGTTCTTGCGTTTCTGTTGCTTGGACAACTAAGTTATATTCTTTGTCACAGTTTTCCAGGGGGTTTCAGTCCCTCTTAAGCACTGCCTAGAGGTCGCTCGAGCCGCCAAGCGCCCACTTAGTCGGTGCCTATAGTGGCAGCCCACTTTTGAGTATATACATAATATACATAATACATAATATACAATATATTCTTATTCTCGTAAATTTGTTGCTTAAAATTGAGGTTTCAAAAACAACTTACACTCGGGTTTGGCTATTTTCTAGTTCAACCTATTCTCTGTTGGCAACTAGAATATTCTGTTGACCAGGCTATTTTCAAGAGAGTACTGTTCTGCTTTGCTAGTCTGTCCTTTACCTGCATATATTTTCGTTACTTGTAAGAGTTGTATATTTTTGTCTTTTTCACATTGGTAAATGATAATTGTTTGATTTCCATGAAATGTTGTGATTTACTGCCGACGAACTATAGTTCACAGCTCTTTCTTGCGTCTCTATTCAAGAGCAATTCACTCTTGCTTTTTTTGAGATCCGTTAACCTGATGCACCTTTAATCAGTGAATTGTTCAATGCATCTAACTTGATCATCAAATTATTGCATGAGGACGAAGCAATCAGGGGCAATGGGGATATCAGAAATGCGCTTTCTGTCCTGTAATTCAGAAGAACATTGGGGAATTTCATAGGCAAATTCATTGTTAACCCTGCACAGGAATAGAGTTAAGATTGGATGTGGGTCAAAGTTTTCGCACTAGTTCACTTATTTTTGGCAAATAGGATATACTCATAGATTCATACAAGTTGTTGTTTAATAAGAAAAGGTCTATAAGAAAATGAGGCTCAAAGGCCAGAATCTTAAGGAAGTCTTAAGAAAATCACATGGCTCAATTTCTAAAGTTAGGTGTCTCTTGGCCAGAAATCGAGATTACATCATTATTGCATTCAAAATGTTAAAGATGGAATTAAATTTTGAGTATATTTCGAGTATATTTAAGATTTTAAAAAAGTATAACCCATTTCCACCAGTTTATTTCAGACAAACATGAGAAAACAGACTTTGAAAAATTAAAAGAATTTGACGTAGGAGGAAAAAATTACGCGCGGGGATGATAAACTAATGTTTCTTTTAGGGGGCTTACTTCCTATAATAAAGGAAGTATATAATAACACTAGATCTTGTGTACGTGAGAATATAGGCCACTTGGCCACACTCACACCGGAAAAGACATTACTTTGGCTTGTTCATCGTATATTTTGGCAAAGACCTCGAATGTCAATGGGCAACGAAAGTCACATGATTGCCAAGCTTCAAAAATAAATTTCTGGAAAACATTTCGTACCACACCGTAAATTCTCAAATTGCCCCCTCCTCATCATGAACAAGCATCCATCCTAGGGCTACAAGTTGTGAACAAGTCCCCTTGAGTTACCTCCCCCCCCCACCTATACATGTGATCATAAACGTACGAACTGGAGGCACAAGAAGCACATGCCCCCCACATTTTTGCATATTTGTATATAAAGTGCTCCCTTTCAGTTTAAATAGTTCCCTTTTTCCTCGTGAATGTGCCCTTGAATGCATGTGCTCCCACTTGAATGCTTCCTACAACCCTGGCTTTATAGAGTCGTGAAGGAAGAGGCCTTTATCATGAAACAAGAGACATGAAAGATGACACTATTCCTCTCTTGAAAAGACCAATAACTGTACTCAAAATAACTTGAGAAAATTTGAAAATGATAAGAGTGCAGGATATTTTCCCAGCTTTCTGTGCTGTTGTGACCTGAGTTATGTGAGCTCAGGTGACCTCAAGAAGGAGCTTTTCGTGATGAGAGCATGAAGCATCATATTGTTGACACATGACAGTCAGCTTCAAAAATAAAGCATGGAGAAACAGCGTTTGGATCTTTATTCACTATTTTGTGGGTAATTGGCCAAATTTTTGAGTTGTTATGCTCCATCGACATGTCTTTTTTATATAAGTCAATTTTTGAGAAAAGCACTAATGGTAACTCAAACGGAACTGCAGTCTCTGCTACCACGTTCACTAGCAAATTTTTGGGCCTAGGTGGCTTCAGCTCACCTGCAGGAGATGGGCAAGGATGGCAATCAAATATTTTCTTTCAAATAAAACGAAGTAGTGATGGTGTCATTGACAAGCTGCATGACTTTTGGTCCTTTGCTCAAGAATCCTCATCTTTTGTGAGTATCACATTTTGTCCTTTTTTCCATGGCTGTTTCTTTTATTGTGGCCTAAACTTTCGCTGTCAATAAAAATAGGCTGGTATTTTTTCAGTGGAATATCTAAGGTGACAGTCAGAGTAACGTAGCATAAACTGAGGTAAACAACCAGACTGCGAATGATTCTTATTAGACTTGCAAATTAGTTAGTATTCGAAACAAAGCATGAATGTTAAGCTTATCACTTGTGGAGTCAAAATTGAAGTTACGTAACAAATAGTAGACTAGGTAGTCCTAAGTCCAACGTCAGCAACATATGGAGGGTAGAACTTGTTTTTAGTAATGAAATTAGACTGCAAATATTACACAGAGAGGACTTTGCACAAGTTTTTACCATTTTAACACTAAATACTGACAGAAATACAAACGGAGCTTGTTATTTTTGGGGCTTGTAAAACATTGTAACACATTTGAAGCATTATTGTAGGCTGATAGTGAATGAATGTTTGGAAATGTTTTTGAAGGAAATATCACCACTTGGGTGGTGGGGTGGGATTTTATAAATTTTATGCTTTCTATTCGCAATCATGTGCCACATTGCTGGTTAAGTTGATGCTATTATATGTCATGTGAATTACATTCAGATCAGTGGTTCTCAGCCAGGGGTCACATTGGAGTCCAAGAAACACTCCTGGGGGTCCATGGGTAGATTTTAACACTTAAAGGGTCCACAATAGATTTTAGCACCAAACGTTATGCTTCTTTTGCCATTTACACCATATGGAGCTAAATAGAGAATGTATAATACTTTCTCATTTTGTTTTATTTGCTTTTGCCCTATTCACCCTTCCATTAATTTGTCAAATAGACCTACAGCATTTTCTCAAATTCAAAAACCTTATCTCAAAATGGTATAATTTGAATTATTTACCATACTCCACTACTAGTGCTTCTTAAAATTCACTTGTGTTCATTTGCATTTGATAAGATTTCATTTAATTCCATTTAAAATATAGTATAAGCTTTTATCAATTTTTGGCTTGTTGATATAATAAATTTACCTTTATCAGTGAAAATAGTTTTCTTCTATTGTGTAGAGTAGCTGTGAAGGGGTGCTGAAAAATGCTGAAAAAGCAGTCAATGGGCTAAAAATGGCCAAAAAATACTGATTTAGATTTTTGTCTGTTACTGTCGTAAGAGTTTAGTGCAAGGAATTTTGTATAAAAGGGATAAAAACCACAAATTTATTGTGGAGGATGTAACTAACTGAATTTTTGAGAAAAATTGATGATGTTGATGTATGTTTGTTACTATTTCTTATTTTTAACAGATGCATGCTTCAAGTGCCTGGAAAGCAATGATTGTTGATGAATTCTGTTCAAGTCAGGTCTACTCAGATACCTCTGAATGGATTTCTTCCATTATTGAAAGGTTGCCATGCTTGCATATGTTAGTAGACCAAATCACACATGCTGACATTGCAAGTGAAAGGATACTGGAAGACCTTGATGACTTTGCTGACTTTTCAGATGTCATCAGAGATTTTATAAAAACATTTAAAGTATTGGTAACATTCAACTCTGTAGCTAATCCCCAAGAAGACTTCCTTGACTCTAATTTTGGCACTCAGCATATTTTTCAAGAGACACGGAGCCGTAGAAGGTATATTGGGTGACTTTAGTAGCATTCTAATTGCAGCATAGCAGAAACAAGATCAGTGTCCCATCTGGTATTCTAAAGAAAAGCTCCAGTCATGGGAATTATACAGGGGCAGATTTAGAGAGGGGGGCCATGGGGCTATGACCCATCCCAATTGGTAGTATCTCCTATAGCAAACCATTGCATTAAGAAACTTCTCACATGAAAAAGACTATAAAACAGGGTCATGGCTCCCTCTAAAGTACAGCTCTGGATTTGCCCTTGATGGCATCTAAAAGCTATTTGTGATTTGGATCCTACTTCCCACTTTTCAGTCATAGTCTTGAATCTATATATCACCATCCTAACAATTTCTAACCCCCCACCCCCTACAACACACACAGACGAAATGGCTAATTGAGACTTTGGTATGTCATAAAGAATACATTTTAGGAGATGAGAGTAACAGCAACAATAACAGGATGGCCTTAGTAGCTTCAGTTCATGTGTATAGTCTCTAATCTCCTCCAATGTGTTGTTTTGTGGCATTTCAAAAATCTGAAAGAGCTTAAAGTAGAATGCACGTTTTTTTATAAGAAAAGAGTTTATAAGAAAATGAGGCTCAAATGGTCAAAATCTTAAGAAAATCTTAAGAATATGAAGGGGCTCAATTCCCAAAATTTAGTGTTATTGTTGGCCAAAAATTGATATTTCATTGTTATCACATTCAAAATGTTAAAGTTGGAATTCAAATTCAAGTATGCAATATTAATAATGTAAGTTGAAACCAATTTAGCCAGTTTATTTCATTGAAAGTTGAGAAAAATTTGAGAAAATCTCAGGCTCAATTTTGGGAAAAGTTAAGAAAATTGAGCCTCAGGCAAAATGATGGTTTTCTTATAAAAAAAACATGTTGCCAGAATATGGTGATTTGTACACTTTTCTGATGAAGGCTGCTGAGTTGTTATGCTTCCTTTTCCCTGAACTCTCAAAGACCCCCACCTTTGCACACATCCCTTCTTTCCTGACATCTTTTGAATATGGCTCCTTATAAATAATTATGTATTATATCTCTAGTATATAGTAAAGATTGTAAAGCATCTTATAATCTTTAAATATTTATAGTTCTTGCTGTAGGTTTATTGTTTGTCTCATTCAGAAGTTATACTTACCACTAAGTAGTTCTTTTTAATGCATATTCTATTTAAGTATTTTAAGTGAACTCTATAAAAGTGTAATATTTTGAAATATATTCAACCTTATTAATTGTCATGCCACTTTTGTGTTGTTTTTTGACATCACCAGTCTGTCACATGAGAATTGTTCAGAAGACATCAGCTTTACCTGAGAGCAAAATTGAAAACAGTAGTTTGTCAAACATGCTTTTTCTGGATGAGAGTGACTAACTACTTTTTTCAATTATATTGTTTACTAATGTAGATTACTTGTATTTATGTATTTTGAAGGGAAGTCCAAAGTCAATGTCACTGCAAATTTTGGCACATGTGCATGAGAATGCCTGCTGCACAGGGGCAGTGAGGGCAGTCACCCTATCTGTCCTCCACCAGTGGGGCTGAGGGGGCAAGATGTGCCCTTCTGAGAGAAGATGTTTAGGTATTCTTTCTGTACTCTATTGACAACAAGTACTCCCAAATTTGCCTTTTCCGGGCATCTGGGACACTAATAGTGAAGATTTTTCTCTGGGCCCAACCATGGTGGGTACTATAAAATTTCTTTATGTTATACAAGTGTTGTAATAAGCCCCCAGCCCCCTAGCATTGCTTATAGCCAGGTAACATCGCTGAAAACTTTGTAGAGATTAGTGGTCATTGACAACAGAAAGAACCTGCTAGTTTTTAAACGAAGGTGTTTTGGCAGGACTCATTTTCAATGTGCCCACTTGGTGAACCTGTCCTCTTTTGTTCAAAATCGACATAGTACCCTTGGTGCCATGTAAGTTTAAAAGAAACAAATTAACAAACAGATTGATAGCCATCTAACTTGTAAACAGCACGTGGATACAATCTTGGGGAACGTCTCCCGTGCCTTAGGAATATTGAAGCGTACAGAACAATAGCTAGAAGAACTTGTATATAAGCATACTAGAGCCACATTTTAGATATTGTTCCTCTGTCTGTGGATGTTGTAGCACAACTTACATAAACAGAGTCCAAAAGCTACAGAATAGAGCAGTTAGAATAACTAAAAGTGCATTCGACACCCGTGCCAAACCACCTTTAGCAAACCTTGGTCTAAGATCAATTAGCTAACTTAACGAAAATGAGTTAAAACTAATAACTTATAAGTTCTAAATTCTCAGCAATCCTGTAGAGCCCTAAGACACTGATGGGGAATTGAAATTGCCGCTAAAAAAACTAATAATGGGAAAGAGGATACTCTTTCAGAGGAGCAACATCGTGGAGTGGTCCCTCAGCTGGTGCTTCACTTATACTATCTCTGTCAACTTCTAAATCATATTTGTAAGTAGTTGTTTCATATATACCTAGTTTTATACACTTATAAGAGTAGACTTTTAGAATATGTACTGCTTTCTTTCTTTTTATTTCTTTCGTAAGTTTTTAGCTTCCATTTTGTAAATAGACGGCCCCTTGACAACCAGCTTAGTTGAATGGGCCACCGTCTATAAAATATTGAAATGATGGTGGTGGTGGTGCCCTTTGGATAAATCTTGCCCCCGCCCTTTTTTGTTGTTCAGGCGCCCCTATGTGTGCATTTCTGATTTTCTGTTATCTGCCCAAGGGGTGCAGTTGGAGGTTTTAGGAGGGCATAAGGCATACCTTTTCTGGCACTCTCCTTGAGTGTGGCCCTGCAAAATGATACTGCTTATCCTGTGCTAGAAAATTCTGAGGCAATTGTAAACGCTTTAAATTTCTGACAGTTTGCGGTAAATAGTCAATATCTTAAGTATTCAACAGTTGCTGCAAAAGGGCAGGCCTCTCCGCAAAGATTTTAGCAGGCGCATGACCAATTCTGCGTCTCGTGGCAAGAGGCGCGTGATGTTGTAAGCACGTGATGAAATGCGCACCTCACCAAATTGAGGCTCGTAATACTGAACGTGCGCCTTAAAGGAGAGGCCTGTAAGCAGTGGTGATTTCTAACATTTTAGCAAGGGAGGCTCTAGGTACATAGTTTGGGTGTGGCCCAGCTACAACCACGTTATATTTCCAAAGATGTAAACATTGCAATTTAGTTTAATACTGATATAGTATAATCAACAATAAGAGATGCCTCAATAACCATATAGCAGTGCACAATTGATCATAACACTTTGGAAGCAAAGCCAATAAACTCTGAAAAGCTAAGCCAATGCAAGAGTTCTAGGGGGCCGAGCCCCCCAAAATGAGCAGCAATTTTGACAAGGGGGCTGAGCCCCCTAAAATTCATCCCTGCCTACAAGGGTAAGGTGTCAGTAACGTATATTAAGGGGAAGAAGGAGGAAAAGTGCCCCAAGGTGCTATCGAGTCCGCAAATTCTCGGCAAAAGTAGTGAAACCAGTGAGCAAATACACGTTTTTTTAATAAGAAAATCACTTTTTTGCTTGAGTCTCCATTTCTTGTGTACCTTTTCACGTGCAAAATGCTTAAGATCGACAGATATTCTCTATTATTTGTCAAGTACACGTTCTTCTTCCAAAATACTCGGCAATTTCAGCCCCTTTGCCTCCTAATTTTTATTGAAAAACTAAAACTGTTAGTTGGCTCACCTGTGATCGGAAGACCATTTAAATGGCAACCTATTGCTACTGAAATATAGCAAGCAGGCATTAATATCTTACTTTGGTAGATATAGTGATTATCGAAAATTGTGTAATAGATTAGTGATGGAGATGATAAGACGAAATGAACATTTTAAGACACAGCCGCGGAAGTCATCTGTACTTGTGTTGTACGAAAGTAAAACTAATGCATAACAGATGCCACCGAAGAAGGAGAACTTCCCCGTTATGACAAAACTACTTTTCTATTTAAAAAGAACAGAAAGCAATAGCCCCATAGAAGTTTGTCGATTTGTTTGGAGGTTGTTACGTAGCCTGCAGGAACAGCAACAGCATAAACAGGAAGCAGCAAGAGATACGACATCACGTGATGCGAGCACCTGGATATTTATTTTGGACTACAAACACAGGAAGCACGAAATATGCAGAAAAGTCCAGAAGATTAAAGATGTAAAGAGGACATTCAATCCTTAAGGTGCGTTAAGTGGAATGGCCTTTGTTCGGACTTTGGAAATGCAATAAATATATTTATTTCTGCTGTTTACATTTTGTTGTCCTTTTGGATTCAAAATGGCGACGAAATTATGCTTCGATTAAAACTCTCTCTACTTTTCTTTTCTTATGTTGCTAGCAACTTTACTTATTCAGCCAATGCATTCACTGCTTGGTTTCCATTGCTCAATACAATGGTAACCTACCTATTCCAAGCAATAAAACATCAACGTACCGGTCTCTGTTTTAGTTTCAATTATATAACACCGATTTTGGGTAAAAGGATGTAAGGATGCAGATGAACGTCCTTTTAAATAAAAATGTGAATAATGACCTGCCACAAGCGCCTTGAAAGTTTTTGTTAGCGTATTTGCAGCTAAGATGTCAAAGATTTTGTTGCCATGTTGTCAAATTAAGTTCATTACGATCTAGAGCCACAATAAAGCAGCAATTTTCATAAGCGATGCTCTATCCTGCATTAGACGTAGAATTTGGAATAGTCTATGGCTATCCATCCATAAGAGCACCTGTTTACTTTAGACTACGTCTGAAAGCATATATTAAATAGCTGTTTGATGATATTTTTTTGAGTTTAGCATATCCTTAGCTTGTGAGCAAAAGCTGCGTTTTCTTATCTTGAACAATTTTTTTAGTGACATAAAGGGAATGTCTCAGAGGATTTTGTATGATGACACTAGCTGCATCATTTCCAAAGGGCTTCTATTCTAAGGCAGTTGCAATTTAGCATGAGGTACTCCTTTTATTGCCCCCTACATCCAACACTGAGTGTTGAGGGACCCTTCTGTGAACAGTTTTTCATATAAATTGGAAAGTCCAGTTTTCCTTTAAAATTTATTTATCTACAGTTTCTTTAATTTTGGCAAGCAAATAAAAATATAGCTGACAAGCTAATTAATGCCAACAAAGCAAAAAAGAATTGGTATATAGTTTTCTTTAAGAGAAAAAATATAACTATAGAAACCCTTGTTAATAAAAAGCTTTGCACAAGCTGCACATAGTAGTACTTCCTTTACATGATTTTATTTTCTGTTTGAAATTAGTTAGTGTGTCAAAGTCCATAGATGAATAGTGACCTATGTACTGAGTATTTTCAATTCCATATTTTGCTGTCATGACATTAGGCAGTTGCAAATGATTTTTGCTTCTCAAAGTGTATTGGAAATCTCTCTCAGTAAATATTTTTTTCAATGAATACTGGATTTAGATTATTTTAATGTCTTAGATATTACTCTAGCAGCTTCCATTCTATATTTTAGTTTTTTTGATTGAAGAGATTTTAGAAGTTGACCTATTTTTGATCTGTCATTTCAGGTTTCTTTTACATAGAACTGTTAGTACAGAAGCAAGTGAATTTCCTCAAGATGGAGCAATGAGCTAGATGTATTACCTGTGTTTTTAACATATTACATTTATGACATACCTATTAAAACATCAAAATCACAACTTAAAGTTATGACAGAGGAAGTAACTTCTTCCAAAAAGATTCTAAAAAGACTTGGGTCATTGAAAATGAGTGATGATGTGAACGAACCTTTGCTTTGCAAGAATAGTGCAAGCTGTGAAGCAAACTCAAAAAATGGTAGCAGGGTGAAGAATGGTTTGCAAAATATTATCAATATATGGAGGAAGAAAGTGGCAGCAAGACATGATGCAGATGCAAAAGCAAAAAGGGAAAAAAATTTACATGAGGAGCAGAAGATGAGACACAAATTGGAGTATCATTTCTTGACTCCATTTGAAAAATATAGAAGGGGAAGAAAGCCATGGAAGCTTGCTATTCAAATATTAAAAATAATCATTGTGACAATACAGGTTCGTACATGAGAGTAGTTCATTGCTTTAAGTTTTAAGATCATTTATGATGCTTTGTTCCATGTTTTAGAGAATTATGCCTGGGCTTTTGAAACAATATGTTATGCTTGCAGAAATTGCTGTTGTAGTTTTCAAAGAAATCGAGGTTGAAGTGTTCTGATTCTAATGATGTGTGTTTATTATGAATCAAACTGTCTTCTTTCTTCTATTAGGTGAGCCTTTTTGCTGNGTGGATAGGTTTGCTTTTGTTACATATTTCAAGCACACAAAGGATTCATTCAACCATTTGTTCATTAAAGGGTGGCATGATGACTATTTTATATCATACTACTCTAGAAAAGATGTACTTGATGCAGTTAATTTTGCAAAAGAAAGAGTAAGTTTTAATCTTTAGCTGTTTTGTTGAGTTTTCAATTTTGGCTCTAATTGTTTCACCCAATTTGTTTTACTAATGCATAAAATCCTTGGGAGCTAAGACAACATTCAGCCCATGCTTTTGCATGATACATGTCTTGATTTTTCTGCAATGTTTGAAGTTTTCAGGTGCAGTTGAGGTATTGTTGTGTATTGCTGTATAATAGTGCATTGTGTAATGTGCATTGAACTATGAATTTGGAGATGCACTATTGATAAATACCATGCTTAAGTTGCTACTGATCTTTTTGTTTATTCATACTTGCGTAGAAGTATGTGTTATTAAAAAATATATGGTAGTCTTTTCTGTTTATCATGTTATTAACTGCTTTTAGAGCATTTGCTACTCTAGACAACCTAATTTTCATTTTATTCTTTAGATAACAGTTTTTGACCCCTAAGCTTTATTTTCAATCCCAGGAATGTTTATAAGCTTAGGCCATCAGTTTTGGTTGTTACTAGCTTTAGGTCTATTATTTTATTGCTAATTTTGATCAATGTCTTTATTTTTAGTATCACAGTGTAGAGGACATCTCCATAGGGACATATGCCTACATTGGGAAGAATGAAAGCATCACCCCTATCTTTTATTGTTCAAATTACAGATATTTTGGACATAATCCATACCAGCCTATCCAAAGACATGATGTAAATCGTAAAAAAGGTACTTTTATACTAGTCCTGCCTCATCCACCTTCTATACATAGGATACAATAGCTAAGTACCTGCATTTTGCAAATATTCTCCAGATGTAGAGAATTTTTGCTAACTGCAGGTATTTAGCTAGTTTAAAGAGTTGTTTTAGAAGCTTTGCACCCACCTAGTACAAAAGTTGTATAATTCTTCTCAGTAAGCTTTCTTCTTTCATCCTAGTTTGCTATAATATGGATGCTTCATTTGATCCAGCAAAACTCATCTACGAAAAGAATTACTTTGAAAGGTACGCTTTGATTCTCCAATTGTTTAGAAAATATCCATGGTCTTCTGAATCTTTTTGTTGAATCAGAGCATAGTCAGAGATGGAATGTCACTATCTGTTGTTTTCCACCTCATTTTCTCAGCTTGTTGTATCAGATATGATGTCATCAGTACACATAGCATTTCTCTGATACATGAGCTGCTTATGTTGAAAGAAAAATTACTTGCTAGATAATTCTATTAAATATGATAGTTGTTATATTGGTATTTTATATTTAGTGTTATTATTTACTTGATATTTTCTATATATTCTTTTCATGTTTCTAGAATTGATTCAATAGATTTGCACTTCAAGCTGTCATCGATATATTTAGCTGGAATTAAAGTTTTTCGGGCATCTGAATGCTTTACTTTTAACATAACGGTAAGGGCTGAGTCTTGTTTTGTATTGTTCAACTGCTTTCAAGCAAATATTATTGAGAAGTTTCACTTTCTAGAGGAAGTGGAATTGATAATCAACCTCAAATGTTATGCTTTTTGCCATTTTGGATTTATGTATTATGTATCTACCTTGGTATTCCTTGGGGAGAATCCAATTAGGAGGGTGGGGGCCATGGTCCCCTAGATAGCAATATTTCATATAACAAACAACAGTTTTAAGAAACTTCTCACTTGAAAAAGGACAATAAAATGAGTCACATGGCCAACCAAAGTCCAGCTCTAAATCCTGGTATTCCTCGACTTGGTTTGCTTATTTTGCCATACAGTACAGTCCTGTTAACTCAGACCCTCAAGGGGGAAAGCAAATTAGTCCAACTTAGTGAATGTTGGAGATAAACGAGGTTTTGATAAAAGTCTTCAAATGCAAGGGGGGACAGGAAATCCGTATGACTAAGTGAATGTCTGAGTTACCCAGGGTCCAAGATAACAGGATTCTACTGTATTTACACAATGTTTAGAATGTATGATTTTTAGAGAATACTCATTCCTGAACTAAATCTTGCAATAAATATGATGGACAAATTTCTTTTTCATCATCTTTACTTGCTGCATAGTCAGCCGACAACTTTCATCATATGCTTAGTATTTTTTGTGATTGATGACACTTGTCCTATGTCTGAGCTGTGTGAGAGGGATATATGGAGTATGAGCTACATCCTCAGGGATGTAGCTTCAATATATGTTTAGGGATGTCAGACGTTTGCCTGTAAGCTGTCTTATGGTAATAGTAGTTCATTATATGGTCCTGTTTCCAGCAAGTTGCCTTGTAAAAATACATTGTACTGCTGATTTTGTCCTGCAAGATGGCAAATTCTCAAGGTTGGGGGGTGATTCGCCCTCCCATACCTCTNTAAGTTTTATCCCTGTTTATCCTTTTTCTATTTTTTTATGTAATCTGCCACTCACCCATTTTATTAGGTTGCTTACAGAGTCCCCCCTTTGCAAGTGAGCCTTCCATCTTTGGAAATGTGTAAAGCTTTACCTGTCATTGTTTGAATTTGATTGTTCTCTTTTTGAAAGTTGCAAATAGACAATACAAAGAATGATGGCCGTCTTCCAGTAAAATTGATCGTTGGACACATTTTATGGACCTCAAAGTGCCCAGTTTATCGGAAAGGTTTGTTGTTTGATTGTTGTTAGATTTGATGAATGCAAGTTTATGCATCACAACAAATTATGTGTATTAATAAGTGATAAATTGATCTTGTCGTGTGGTAGTATGTAAGCAAGATGTAATATATATTAAACAGCTGCTTGATTGGTTGATTGGTTGATTGATTGATTGATTGAGTGATAATTAATTGATTGAGTAATAATTAATTGATTTAGTGATAATTGATTGATTGAGTGATAATTGATTGATTGAGTGATAGTTGATTGAATACACGTTTTTATAAGAGACAAACTCTCGGGCTTCAGCCAGGGTGTTTCTTAATATTTTGTCAAACTCAGTCTCAGATTTTTCTTAAATGTTTCTTAAAATTGAAGACTACCATTGAGAATAGCAACCCAGATTAGGTAATTCTGATTCAAGAAAAAGGATGCTCTGGTTTTGTGAGGCATATAATGGATGTTCATTCTATTTTCTTGCTAAGTTGATCAAAAATTTATCAGTTAAAAACAGTTCTGCAAAGTATTATTTGAAGCTGAGCCTGTCTATGTTTCATAAATGTTTCTCAAATTTTGCCTAATGTCAGCCTCGTTTCTCATATGGACATGATTCTTATGAAGAAACGTGTAATTTGCTATGAGGATTGGCATTTTGATTGCTGTTTATCAGGGCATCATTTAAAAAGTTTTACTAACACAACAATCCAATTATTAGGCTTTGTTTCATTTTTTTATCAATTTTTTTATCACAATATCCCTTCAGCATACAAATATAAACTTAATTACATACAATTAAGTAAAAATTAAAACGAGAAAGAAGTAAAACCGCTTATTTTACAGGGATTCGTTCTTTTTAGGGGGCATAGATTAGTTTTCATTGCTCATCAAATGTCGTCTTAGATGGCG
>OLMO02000302.1:1213439-1244045 GCA_900291935.2 Cassiopea xamachana | reverse complement strand
TTCGCAGGGCAAAACCTCTGGCACCCTCTAAAATGTAATGAAGTTGCGCCACTGTTTGTTACTTCTACAAAGTATTCTGCTTTACACTTCATTTCTTTCTTCATGAAATTCTTACTCTCCGCACTTATTTCAGAATTTCAAACCCTTGTTCTCTATCAAGTTCTGTAATTTTTNTTGATAAGTACTTTTACTTTTTATTCTGCTCAATATTACCCAGCGATATCTTATTCCTCAAAGCAACCTACGTCATATATTTTGCTCTTTCCGAATCCCATCTCTTTGTCTTCGAAACAAACGAACTCTTGCAGCCATAGACTTTTTGCGATTCCTGCCAATGACGAATGTCGTACCGCCCTGGACCAACAGGATTCTACAATGACAAACAGAAAAATCAACCGAAGTTTCTTCAAGAGAGACGAATGTTAGCTATAGCCAACGGATGTTTAATTAGCAATTTTGGAAGATACAAACACGGATACTTACGACATTTCCAAGAAAGAATTTTCGTGTATATTTATCCATCCTCTCCGCAGCCACACCAAAGGGGGGTCGTTTTACTGCAGAGGGGTTTGTTAACTCTTTTACTTCGTAATGTCCTGGACCAGGTTCTTCCTGAAAACAGTGATGTCTCAAGTAAATGTCTTAAAAACCAAGTGTACGATAGGTCTAAACTAATTTGTAAACATCAATACTATTCAGTAACTAGCAAAGCCTATTTTAGAGTAGTCTTGGTCATAAATTGTGGTCGTGGAATTCTTGAGTGTGGTGTTGGAAATTTAGCAGTGTCGTTAACTCTCTCACTTTAACTTGCTTCAAATTTCGCAGAAGTCTTCCATTGCTTTCATCTGTATATGCTCTATCGAAATTTCATGAACAGTACAACATGTGTTTCAATTTTGAATCAAACAGCAAAAGGCTCTCCATATGAAATTTTGGATTGCTTGAAGGGCGTGGCCCCCAAGAGAGTTCAAGTAGGGTGTGGTAAAGCTCTATGATGGCACAGTGTGGTCCTGGGAAGTTTCTTGAAAATAGGCCCTGGTAGTTAGAGTGTGTCCTAGAGTTGTATTGGTATTGTCCAAGGCTCTGAAGCGAAGAAAACAGTAAAGATTGTATGCTGCTAAAGTGTCATTTAATTTTAATTTGTTGTCACTCCATTCCACACATAACTCAATGACACAAAAAAATAGTATTTGTCAATCAAATCATTGTAAAAATCTTACGGATTTTCTCGGCCATTGAGATAATGTAACACAGCAGAGTCTTTCACTGGGAATCTCAGGAGATCTCTGAACTTTTCCGAATTTGCCATGCCGAACCTTATTATAATCTTAAATCGAAACGATTAACTATGTGAGGAATAAATAAAGAAACTGATAAATTCATTTAGTGATAATTTAAATGTATACACGTTTTTTTTCTTATAAGAAAATAATTATTTTGCCTGAGCATCAATTTTCTTAACTTTTCCCGAAATTGAGCCTCAGATTTTCTTAAATTTTTCTTAACTTTTACTGAAATAAACTGGCTAGAGTGGTTTACACTTTCGTTAATAATATTGTATACTTGAATTTGAATTCCATCTTTAACATTTTGAAAGCAATAACGACGAAATACCGATTTTAGGCCTATAAAAACACTTAATTTTGGAAATTGAGCCTCGTGATTTTCTTACGATTTTCTTAAGACTTTGACGATTTGAGCCTCATTTTCTTATAAACGTTTTTCTTATAGAAAAAAACGTGTAATATACTGTTCTAGAAGAGGCTTATATAGGCCTACTCCTACAGACCTAATCCTACCTTGAAGCAGGCAAGTACCTGCAGGAGATGCAAAAGGGCAGTACCGCCCAAATGAAAAATACTGCATCGTCCCTCTCCCGACAAAATTATTAACCTGAAGATATTCAAAATGAGGCTTTTGCCCCTCCAACGTGATTGCGTAGGCAGGCTTTGCCCCACCAGGGCATTTCCTTCAGCACGTGCTTGCCTCAAAGGCAGTTTTTTGTCAAATAATCAGAGAAAACTGCTATAATTTGGCTAGCTGTTAAAGTTAACGCATTGATATTCGTTGTGATCAAAATATCAGTACTTACCATCCCAGTCTTCAATGAAAGATCTTAAAGGATATTCCCCAGGTCCAAGTTTGCCCGCGCTCTAGAAACATAAAAGTTGTTAATAGAAAAGTACACGCTTTTTTATAAGGGCTCGAGCTCAAGGCCTAGTTCTAAAAGTTCCTTATTTTTAGGCCACTTTGTATCAAGTTTTAGGACCAAAAGTTCCTTAATAGTTCCTTAATTTTCACTGCACATATAGTGCCATAATAGTGGTACATAGGAAGCATCAAAATTCTGAATTTTACCTTCAATTTTGGCTAGAACTCAAGACTAACGGCATAAATAAAGTAGGAAAGAAGTTTTATAAATGTATCTTTGAGAGTTTTGGCGGTAAATGAATGGAAGTCCTATTTCTAGATTATTTACAGTTGAAAAAATTTTTCGAATTATATAGGTCCTTAGATTTCTTCCTTTAGTAGTATAGGCTCCTTAAATAATTCAGTCTACATGTAGGTTCCTTATAAGGTGGTTCCCTATAAAACAAGTTTTCATGACTTCGGTATATATTGAGATGTAACGGCTTGCTACTACCATCCGTTGCAAGGCATGTCTTGTAACTGATGGTTTGATTAAATACGCAGTGATGATTTCTAAAAATTTTAACAAGGCGGGCTCTAGGCACAACTACGCCCATAGTTTGGGTGTGGTCCAGCCACAACCACGCCCATTTTTCCAAAGGTGGAAACATGCCAATTAAGTTTAATACTGATATAGTATAATCAACAATAAGAAATGCCTCAATAGCCATGTAGCAGTGCAAAATTGATTATAGCACTTTGGAAGCAAGGCCAATAAACTCTGGAAAGCCAAGTCAATGCAAGAGTATTAGGGGGCTGAGCCCCCCGAAATGAGCAGAAATTTTAACAAGGGGGCTCCGCCTCCCTGAGCCCCCCTAGAAATCACTCTGTAAATAGGGTTATATAGAAAAAAGCTGAAGAAATATCTTCGCACTCTAGCGAATGCAAAACTATTTTCGCAAAGTATTTTTAATGGAAATTACAACGATTACTTACTGGAGCTGCAAAATATCCCACCATTATCGGCATATTTCTGTCTCCAGAGAAGAGATCATATGGTCCTCTTTCGCTAACAACGCGTTCTGATAATTCGTCTGTAAAACTTTTGTGCTTGTATTGGCCAGGGCATAATGATGTACCCTAAAAATCGTGAAATTTTGTCAATAAACCACCATCATCATCATTATCATCACCAGCATTAAGAAATGGGGCCACATCTTCAGGGGTGCTCTCTCAAGGCAAAAAAGGGCAACTCTGTATAAACTGCAGAGGGGGACTCTACATACACATTTATGAAAAGTGGGCGCACTGAGAGGGGGGCTGGGGAAAAATTGCCCCGGGAGTTCAAGGTCCAGGAGGCCTCATAACACCCAATGGTTCACAGTCTGGGGGGCCTCATAAAGTAAACCAGCAGTAATTTTCCATAGTTAAATAGTTGACCCTGAAAATTTTCTGCTTGCTTTGCTCCCAGGGGCCGTCATCTTTCTCTTTAGCCACAGGACTTCTGAATTCTCATGGCAACCCTGCTGGCTCCTATGTCCATCATCATCACCATCATCATAATCATAATCATCATCATCATCATAATCATAATCATCATCATCATCATCATCATCATCATCATCATCATCATCATAAATCATTGTGATCTTATCAGTGCCACCATTTCAATCACTGTATCATGTTGAAGCAGCCACATGATCACCACTGCTGTCACCCAGGGGTGTAGCCATAGGAGGTTACAGGGGTGCTGCACCCTCAAACATTCAGCTTGTTGGCAAACTTGCAGTACATATTTAGCTTGTTGGCACAATTGCAGAACATCAATAGTTCTAGTCGATGTTGGAATCGAATGTGAGGAGAGCATTCTTGTTGGCAAATAATGTTTGAGGGAGGTCTTCTTTGTCTACAACTTGGGGTTGCCACCCCTCCAAAAACATCCCTTAGCTAAGCCCCTGCTATCATCATCATGATCACAGTCATCACTACTATGAGCATAATCATAAACTACATCATAGGCACTATAATCATTAGTATATGGATGATCATTATCATTATCATAAACATCATTAAAATTCATAAAATCACAATCCACTGATTGTAATTATAATCAGAGGTTTCCCTGAAGACTTTCCTTGGGGGGCATTATGCAAATATTTTACCAACCATGGGGTGCTAAATCTCTTGCAGCATGATCAACTGTCTTATAGCTTTGTACATATGGGGGGTGTCATGCCCCCATAAGCAAGTCACTGATTGTCAATGTGATTGTTATCATCATTATCAGTGGTCATGCAGCTTTTATTGACTATCTTGGCCTTGTCAAATTATTATCAGTGTTTTGTATCAAATATTAAATGTTAAATACTTAGATACATACAACTTCAGGGAGTTGTCGTTTCCCAGAAGAGCCAGCATCCATCATGCCAACAGTACTAGTAGACTTCCGTTGCTTCTCTTCAATGGCTGAATGTGGTATTCCTCCTCTGCCATATGAACCAGGGCCAGGGGTCTTACTCTGCAAAATAAAGACAGATAGCTAGCAGGAACTGAGGGTATTTTTACCTTCTAGTGCTCCAATACTCATTTCATGTTGAAAGGGCAAGTCATTAAGTGAGCAAATAAGCAACTGATTGATTAAATAGGAAGTGAATGAATGAGTTAATGAAGGAGTGAATGAGTAAATGGATGACTGAATGAAATAGTACTTGAATGAATAAATGAATGAATAAAAATGAATGAATTAAGACAAGAAATGCAGCTGAAGAATATAATTCTTACTGGTTCTGGCTTGAATCTTATAGCTTTTGTAGAACAAACACCCCTTGTACTGCCAGGTTTAATATTTTGCAAGTGTAAGAAATCAGGAATATTATATGAACCAGGCCCAAGGAGTCTTTTCTGCAAAAGAAAATCAGTTAAAAAGTACCATTAGATATAGATATGCAATGGATCTTGGAATAAGGTTAACTGTTCAAACAGCAACAACAACATCCTTCTCTACCAAATATTTGATAAGAGCATATACCACATTTGCATCATCTTTCTATGCATCTATTACTTTTGCACGTACAATCCTTTGACAAGTAGTAAAGGACAGCTTCCCATGGGCCTACCCAAATTTTTATATGTCCTGAATTGTGTTATGAATAAGATCATCACAGTGTTTAAGTTAGTTTCATCACAAGTTGTACACATTCTGGAAGTTCTTGGGAAAGCTGAAAGCTTTTCTAGTCTTCTTCCCAAAACTAGATCATCAGGGGCATGCCAAAGTAGGGTTGGGGGTGTCCCACCCCCTAATTTTGCCAAAACTGTTGGTAATAACACTTGTCAGTAAAAGCTTGCTGTGCAGTCATTGCCTTTCAGCAATCAATCATCATTTGTCAGTAATTCTAGGAAATTTTTAGCCTGATGGTAAATTTTTGTTTCTACACCCACAACTCTAATGTCTTTCTGCATGCCACTGTAGATCATGGCATGTGATAAACTTGTGTTCTATTAATAAAGGAAATTTGGCATCAGACATACTTGTTCTCGTTTTTTCTCCCATTCCTCTCTGTACAGTAGATGTGGAATTTTAGCCCTTTGGGCTGTGTCATAAGATTTTTTCCAACCTGAAAAATAAGAAATGCAAAATGCTACAAGAACGAGATTATAGCTAGTTCCCAATGACATTAGCCATTTAGGGAGAATTGGTACTGACTGCATCATTCTTAATGAACACCCAAGCAATCTCTTACATTTAACACTTTATTCTCTAAAAAGAGCAAATTAGCCATTGGGATCATGCTAAGTCAAAGAGCCTTTGCTTGGTAGCTTAAAATGAAATTTTGAAATCTAGGTTGTGTTCTACACATTACTGCAATGATCCCCTTTGTTTGTAATGAAATATAAAATAAACAAAAATACCTGGTCCAGATGCTGCTTTTGCTACAGCATCAGAAGAAAATGTTCCATGCCTTTCAATATTATAGGAGCCAGGACCCAGCTTCGTGGTCTGTGAAATACACAACGTTTGATTTAATATGAAATACTGTACCAGTACAACACAATAAACTGTAAAATTGGGTTTGGGGCAGGCGTGCACAGGCCACAATGCTAGGAAAAAATTAACAATGTAGAACGTCTATGCATATCATATCAGCAGGTAGCTGAAGCGAGAAATCTTCCCTGTCACCAATGACTACGGCATTGCAAAGCATGCAAATATACTTTATAAATCAAGGGACATTATGTTCATAAACTTACCAACTCTCCCATAGCTTTTTTATCGTGAAAAACTTGAGTAATGGTTCCAGGCGTCTTGCTTTTTGGGTGAACTCCTGCTACATCAAACCTGAAATCAGGAAATCAAAACATCGAGCTCTTCATACATAATAGCAAAACTGGTGGAGCAAACCTAATATTTGAATTACACAATTGAATACAAGGTAAGCGCCATAAGGACCTAGACGATCACCTCCAAAAAGGTTATATGATAAATTTCGAAGAAATACCTCGGTTTTAAGCCGTTCAGGAAACGAAAGTTACTGAAGATGAAACTTAATGAAGAATATGAGAAATCTGTTTTATTCATATGGAAACTCAATGATCATTATACCTAGACTTTTGAGTACCAAAAGGCGCTCCATTAAACCTCTTGCCTGACATCTTAATTTACTTGTTTCTCTTCGTTTGCTACCGTTTCCGTCCCGTACAAAGTATCATTCGTGGAATGCTAATTAACTCGTGTTTATGGCAGAATTATTGAGGCGTCAATTGCTATAGCAACAATGCGAGACTGAGGTTCTTGTTACTAGACTCGTTTCCATGACATAAACTGTGACGCAATGACGGCCCATAAGTTCCAAGTAGTGTCGGAAAATTTTGAGTGTCAACAACCTCAAAGAAAATTTTTCATTACTTGAGCGTGTAAAAACTACCAACTAATCTCGAATTCCTCTATCTCAAGCAATCGTTTATCTTTATCTGTCCGCTATCTCAAACTATCAACTATCTTGAACCATTGTTTAGCGCCAACAGAGTACTCACTTCCCTATCACGAACGTAATCAGATAATTTAGATGTAAATCCCACCCAAGGCCATGCTAGTGCTCATGGACAACGATTGAGCTAACTGTTTAAGCATGTTTGAGTTTTTGAACAATTTTGAGCTATCAATAAAGTTTTGTATATAAACAATTGCAGTTGGAGAGCAGCTGTAGAAAATTTAAGTCAAGGCGATAGTATAAGACTGCTGTGCTAAATAAGATATTCAAAAGAGCCCTTAGGATCTACGGATTCTACTGTGAATGGGGATTATTCGGTTCCAAGGAACGTTATCTCAGCATTGACAGAAAATATGGAAAGGTAGTCGAGATGGCTGAAATAGGCCAGCAACAAGGAACAATTGTGAGATAAGCACTTTGACAATGTCGATAAGGCAAAACCTTCCCACTAACTAGTTACTGGGCCAGAGTATCTTTTAACTATAGCAAATTTAGAATGTTGTAGCTTATAGGCTAGAGATAAGCTGTTCATCTAGCTCAATACTCTCATCCACAATCTTAGTATTTATAGTGTTCTAAAATAGCTAGCTAATTCTCTTTTCTGTTTTGTTACATAGCTTTTTATGGTATTTTTGAAACGCAGCATGCTTTACGGAAAAATGAAATTCCCTTTTCTTAATACCCCTAGCTTTGGGTCATTAAAAGCACGTAACAGTGGATTAGGGTGGGGATGTTTCTTATTTGTGACAAACTGTTGTGGAAAATGTAGGGGGCAAAGGATGTCAGGTCAGGTTACCTTAGTTACGAAGTGCCAAAAATTTTTAATAACAATGGGTAAACTGAGAATCACAACATGAATGATTGGGGAGTAATTTGAAAATGCTATTACGCTTAACATTTGCATAAGAGTTTTTTAGGTTGCAACCCAACTAAACATGCTGATTCACATTTATAATGCAGTATGATATGATTAATTTCTCTGCAGTTATCGTCTAAAATGTAGCTTATTAATGTTGATTAAGGCCATATTACTTTAAATTAAATAAGTTATACATAACGAAACAGTATTACACATTAAATAGAACCTAATTACCAATATTACAAAACTTAATTTACAGGAATCCTACTTCTGGTATAAAGGCTTTACTACAAGTCCATCATTTTATTTTAAATTTGTTCCTACAAAAACTCTGGACTACTTGCTCCCAGTGGGGTCACTCGAACACTCACAGTGGTCCATCCGCGAGATCCAAAATTCACCCAAAAGCATCAAAAATACTTGCACACACCCAAGAATATCAAATAAATTACTTGATGAGATTATTATTGTTAAAAATTTCTTTAATGTTGGCTAAAATATACAAATATAGCTAACGAGCTAATTAATTCTATGAACACTTTCTCTTACAAGATGATGGGTCTGGGGGCTTGTCCCAGAAAAATTTTGAGACACTGCCCTCTAAAATGTCAGTAAGCTCTTTTTTGCAAGCTAAAATGTTCTTGCTTTCATCATTTAGCTTCATGCTGAGAAGGAGAAATTGCTTTTATCCAATTCTGAAGATTTAGAACGAGAAAGGAAAGTTCTACGCATGTACACCAACGCCAGAAACAAGACATGTCTACGTCGAATTATCATTCTACATTACTTTTGCAGTGGCAAGCGAGTGCAAAATTTGAAGCGAAATAATGATCTCTTCACGCCAAAAATCTGTTGTTTGATAGTCCTAGATTCTAGATAGAGTAGAAGCAATTCTGTGCTCATGGGCCAGTGTCCATGAGCCTGTAACAGTTCTTTTGAATTTGAGAATGAGGACAGCAGTGAGTACTCACATTTATAATGGAGGCTGTGCTTTCCGACAACTGTATCAAGCTCATTTGAATCACAGCTTCAGCTTCTGCGGATAGTTCTAATTTTTCCGATTGACGCAATCGGAGAAACTTTTATCCATTGACAAAAACTATTCAAGGACTGAGGTTATGGCTCAAATGAACTTGAAACATTAGACGAAATATTAGAAAAAATACGCACCAGTCGGAAAACCGAGGTCGGTCAGAAAATTCAATGACAGACAACGGCGACAGACAGATATGACAGTCGGAAAATTCAAGCCTTTTAGGAAAAGCAATGTCTGCCATATAGTATTTACTTGCCTGGTGGGGATCTCTTGCAAAAATGCTACAAAGAAAAGGGGCATCAACTCGAGCGCAACAACCTGCTATATGGGGGCAGTGTTGTGCCGAGATACCCTCTGTTGGGGGGGGCGTTATGACCAATTAACCAACTACTGTTACTAAATTGTTACTAAAAAACAAAGGTCACAGAAATTACTGCGGCCAACCCTCTTGCTGCCTGGCTAACTTTTTGACCAACTTTCTTGCAAGTTTGAATATATTGGGCGAGTGCGACGTCCCCCATCGGCACATCCCTGCATGGGGGTGGGGGTAAAGATGGTAAAATTTTTCTTTTAGGCACTGTTTGAATGATCTTTGTACTGAATTTCCATGATGGAAATACTAATAAATGTATTTTAGCCCACTCTTCGGAAGAGTCAGCCCCTGTTGGATAATAGCTGGTGCTACCCCTGCCCCACAGGTCTTGATAGTCTTTTCTAAGTAGTAGTTGCTAATCTTTTCTTGTAGAAGAACTGAAAATGTGCCAATTGTGTCCTATTCTTGAATTACTTTGGAAATCTTATAAAGGAAAGAAAATACACTTTTTTATAAGAAAAAAGTTTATAAGAAAATGAGGCTGAAATCGTCAAAATCCTAAGAAAATCGTAAGAAAATCACGAGGCTCGATTTCCAAAATTTAGTGTTTTTATAGGCCTAAAATCGGTATTTCGTCATTATTGCATTCCAAATGTTAAAGATGGAATTCAAATTCATGCATACAATAGTATTAACGATAGTGTAAACCTTTTTATCAAGTTTATTCCAGCAAAAGTTAAGAACAATTTAAGAAAATCTCAGGCTCAATTTCGGGAAATGTTACGAAACTTGAGGCTCAGGCAAAATAATGATTTTCTTATAATAAAAGAACGTGTACGCCATTGCTGCGAAGGAGATCCTGTTCGCATTTACAGCAACATTCCAACGCAGTTCCTCTGGATGAATTATTTATAGCAAGTAACTGGTGGAATTTATGCAGATTGAGGGCTACTGTTGAAGCTAAGAAACACAGTAAGTCAATCTTTGAAGTCTTGATGAAATGGAAAGCAAACAGCTGCTAAAGCTAGATGGCTCTGATTCCGAAGAGTTTAAGGAATTTGAACTGCCTCCAGCAAGATCTCGCCGACCCCGTATGAGGTAGAGAAACTTGATTTTGTTTAAGTATGTAGGCCAGGCTATAATATCGCTATTTGTTTTGATTCAGATAGAAACATAATATCGGTTACAGTCCCAATAAATATTAATTTAAGATAGTGTTTATCGGTGTTGTTTGAAGCATTCTGTTCAATGAAAGATCAAATGTGTTTAATCTCTAATTAGGCTCTGGTTTTTCATACCAAAAATCACGCTTTTGATATCTAACCAGAAAGGAAGCTATGCAGTCAACCAATCCAATATGTGGGTAGCTTCTTCATTATCTGACTGCTTGCTGTTATGTGTACAATAAAGCGTTTTGCTGACAATACAAAGTAACCATTTCTCACGTATGAGTTACGCCCTTAGGGCAGTTTATCTCTTAAAAAAATTTTTTGTGCTGATGATAGAGTTGGAATGAAGCTTCCTTTAGGCTCAGGCAACTAGTACAATATGTGACAGCCTGTTTATATCAGAAGTATCCTGCACAAATTAATTTATGCTTCTAACAGTGAACATTTTTACCTAACAATTTTTTATTTCCTCAGTTTGTAAATCATTTTTTAATTGTAATGCATAGAAGTTATAGATGGAAGGCTCCCATTGATTAGCAACACTTTATGTGTTAAAGACGATACCTTATATAAAAATTGTTATTGTTATTAATTTAATTCCATCTACTTACCATGTATTCTATGATGAAGGATGAACTGCTTCTCTGTCTCAAAGTTACTCTCAATTTCTCAGCTTTTTTGTAAATTATTTTGCTCTTCAGTCTTCAATATTACTCCTCATATCATATTGCTGGTAGATCTAACATGGGGGAGTTGGTTGCATCCTTAATCTACTTGATTTTATCCCTAGTGGCATTTTTCATGATTTTGGAGAAATTTTTGCAAAGACTGATGTCTCTCCAAAATTCTTCCCGCTATTTTTGTTTTGTAAGCAGCTTCCATGTTTTTCCTCTGTTGAACTATGATTTCTTTGCCTATCTCTGGAAACACTTCACTTTTAGAAATTAGACTTTAATTAGTCTATATTTGTTTGCTTTAAATTGTTTGATCATGTTTATGTTCCAGATTACTATTAATTCCTTTTCTAGAATTTTGCTTTTTTCAGTGTTTTTCCATCCTTGTATAGAGGAATATTCAAGGAAAAACAGGAAAACACTTGTTGATAAATCAATAAAAAATCTAATGTTGTTGATATGCCTTGGTATTTATTCCTTGCTATGATGAGAAAGTTGAGCTACATTTTCATTATTTGCTGGAGATACAAAGTGGAGATGTAATTGTTATTACTGCTTATTCAAAATAGCAGTGGTTGTTTTAGGGGGGCAGGGGGGCCATTGTCCCAGGCCCTGCACTTTTGGTAACCCAGGGGGGACCCTGACATAAGTAGAAATTGAAAAAAAATCACAGAAAAACATTTGAATACACACTGTGTTGTTTATTTGTGTGTGGTTTTAATAGAAAAATGCAAGGCACAGGCTTGAGGTATAACAATTTTATTGAAAAGACTTTGAAGAATAATCTTGGTTAGCAACAGATTGTGAAACAAGGGCCCTACAGATTATTTTGGCTCCAGGCCCCATAGTTCCAAAGACTACCAATGCAGAATAGTGTAGACTGGAAGAGACAAATAGGACTTTGATGATAGCAGGCCAATTTTCACTATTTTCTGTTTGAAAAACTTGGATTGATCAAATGTGTTTATTACCTTAGCATATCTCATTATATTGTGTTTATTTATGGTTTGCTACCTTGGCTTTCACAAGTGAGGTTGAATAGTGGTTATAGCGCATGCCTCCCATGTGGAAGGTCTATGGTTTGAGCCCGACTCGATGCCCTGACTGAAAGCTCACTCACTGTTCACCCAGCAGTGAATGGGTACTTGGTGGCAATACTGGGGAGATTAAGATGGTGAGGAAAGGAACTGGCCACCCTACCTCACATGCCGATGGCTCAGCATAAGTATCCTCTCTAACAGGCACTCCCCTATGTACGATAGTATATGGGACTACCTTTTACCTTAACTTTTTATATTAACTTATTAGTTATGTGATTAATCAATTAGTTTAATTTTCCATTATCTATCTGTTTGTTAAATTGTAAGAATGACTACAACAAAGCAAAACTGCAAAAAAAATGTCTAGCAAAGGGCAATCCAGTATGATGACCATCTGAAACCAACAATATTTACAACCTTTTTTAATGGATATTATTTGTCTTGACCACAGGAAAGCTCTTGCAGAGGCAAAGGCATCAGGTGGGGGGAGATCAATTTGCTCATTTAGAAGTTGTGTACTTTTTGTGACTTCAGCTGTGCTATGTGGTGCTGTTCTGATCATGGGTTGGATGTTGATGAATATAGAGAAGGATCTTCAAGATATGAAAGAACAAATTAGACTAGGTAGGTAGAGTTTACATTAATTTGCTGGTGTCAACAGGAGTCCCACAGAGAAGGCTCAGAGGGCACAACCCCCTTTGTTAAAAGTATGAGAGTTTTTGAAGAGGTGTAGCCCTCCTTTAACAAACATATGTTTAGCTGGATAAGTTCTTAACTATGCACTTGCAAAAAAGGAGAGAGAAAAGAAGTACTCTTATAATGCTATGTTTGATTTCTCCTTCCAATACTTTCACACACAGCAGCAGCAGTTACCAGCAATCATTGTCATAAAGGCAAAGTTAGCAGGGTGGCCAACAAACCCTGGAAACCCTGGATTTTGTTTGCCCCTAGAAAAGTACCCTGGAAAACCCTGAAATTACCACCCACCCCTGAAAAATTATGTTCTGAAGTATATTTTCCACACATCAATTTTTGGCCTTGCAGTGCTGCTACATTCTTTATTTCTGTAACACAGGGGGGAGGATCTATGAGGTTATTGGGGGGGTGAAAAAAGCATATTATTTGTCATGTGGTAAGCAGCCTCTTTTTTCCAACAACGGAAACAAAATCTCAATTAAAGTGTAGAATGAAAGGTGGATGGGCACAGGCAGAAATCTATATGTGATAATTATATTTTTTGAAAGCATAGTCAAAAATGCCCTGGGAAACCCCTGAAATTTTGCAGAAAGTCCCCTGGAAAACCCTGGAAAAGATCTCATATCCTTGTTGGCCACCTTGGTTAGGCTTGGTCAAAGGCATGTCCTATAAGTTCCCTACAACATAGCCCACTTGCTACAGTTTTAGGATGGCATCCCTGGGTGTTGATGACTTTCTAAATTATTTAAGTGCATTTTAAAAGTAGAGCTTCTTCTTCTTGCTTAAGACAAATCTAGGTTATAAAAATGTGGTTGCCAATATTAACATTTAACAATGTGCTTTAAGAAGAAGAAGAAATTTTTCAGGTATTTTTTGTAGGTAATCCTCATTTGTATAGTTTTCTCTCTTCCTTGTATCAAGTTTTAATCTTCATTTATTACAATTCTAAATTAAGATAATTGAGAAGTTATCTTGAAGAAGTACTGGGGCTTACTAGTTTTTGATGCATGCTTTTTTATGAGAAAAAAGTTTATAAGAAGATTAGGCTCAAATAGCCAAATTCCTAAGAAAATCATAAGGTTAAATTTCAGAAGTACAGTTTTTTGCTTGCCAAAAATCAGTGTTACATCATTACAGGGGCAGATCCAGGGATGACTGGGGACCATGGCTCCCAAATGGCAATGTTTCCTATAGCAAGCAGTAGTGTTAAGAAAGTTTTCACATGAAGAAGAAAATTATGCCCCCCTCAAAGTCAAGCTCTGGATCCGCCAATGCATCATTATATAATCATTACATTCAAAATGTTAAGAGATAGAATTGAAGTTGATATATACAAGATTGATAAAGAAAGGGTAGCCCATTTTAGCCAGTTTATGTCAATAAAAGTTAAGAAAACATTCAAAATATCTCAAGCTCAATTTAGAGAAAAGTTAAGAAAATTGAGGCTCATGTGAAAATTGGTTTTCTTATAAAGAAGATGCATAGTGAATGTAGATTATTCAAATGTCATTCAACTTGAATAAAGATAATTGTATTGCTTTTAGGTTATTTTATCATGGTAAACAACTAAGGTGTGACAATAGCAAAGATTACGCATGGAGTCATTTTTTTAGTAGGTACACACAAAGGGAGAGGGAGGGTCAAGCAAATACGTAGACCATGTGTACGAGGGGGGCTGACACATCTAAGTGTGTATGCAAATAGTCCCTTTTTGCATGTATTTTGTAGTATTTTTATATGCAACATACTTTCATCATAGTTTGTTGTCTATGGCTGAAACTTTCATTACTGTTTTATAAAGCATTTGCTAAGATTATTAGCCAATCAGTTGATATCTTAGAAACATTTCCTTTTAGAAGTGTAGTCAGATGGGTAAATATGTATACAAACTGGGTCGTAGCAAGCGTACATGTGTGTACGATGGGGGGAGGGGGTCAAATTTTGCCATGTTCGTGCTTACATATCAAGTGAATGGCGCCCAATTATTTTTCTGCTTTCATGCTGATGCAACGGGAAAGATTTACGTCACTATATTCTAGTTGTAATGCGCAAGCGCAGTAAAGGATGCAGCTGCTTTTGTTTAGGCTTCATTGTCATACACGTCGGGAAGTTTGTTTGTTTACGTAATATAATTGTACTTTCATTTTCCGCCGTTTTTTGAAAGATGCTATAGACTTTCATTTGCAGGAAGATAACCTTTTCACTCCAGTCATGTTTGCTTTTGAAAAGAGAAAGAGTTTTGTGAAAGAAGATATAGAGAATTTAATTTTTTCAATGAAGAATAGGCTTTCGAGAACTTCAAAAGAAGAAACAGTAAACTGGCTGTAATTATGTGTATTAGGTTTTAACACTATCGGAAAGACTAGAACCCAGGGTCCCATTTATCAAGGAGGCACATGATGATCAATACACAAAAATAAATTTTTCCAAAGCTTCTCAGTAAGATCAAGTTCGAGATAATTTGAATAAAGACAACTATACTTTTGATTTTACAAGACATGTTTCGGATTCATCATCCATCATCAGTTGCTAATACAATAAAAGGGTATAATCATTAGAACAGCTATATCTATATACATTCGATATTCGGAAAAGAACGACAACCATTATAAAGAAAGTAGGGGGGAGGTGATTAAAAGTTTAGTAGAACCTCAAAATGCTGAACCTGTTTATTTATTTAAAATAGGGTTTTCCCACATAATATGTAAAGCCTCTTTAATTTTAAGGTGATTAATGTCCTATATCTGTGTTGGATATGCTGTTTAGGCTAGGGAGTAGCCACAAATCTGCCCTCGGCACATGGGTTCTATGACAGCGCCCATAATTTCCTTGAATTCAGCTGTACCATTGTTCTTTGTTTATTTGTTATTGAAAGTGCATATAGCGCAATTACCACATATTTTCATATACCTAGCCTGCGAGATAATTAGAATTTGATAATTTTCCACTTCAACGAGGCATAATGACATTCCAGAAATTGAGTGTGCGAAGTCCTGAGGTAGATGACATTTTATAGGTAAACTACTTTCTGTACAGGAGCTGCTTAACTGTGGAGAAGGTTAAAAATGTCAGTAAAGTAAGGGACAAGAATTTGTTTTGTCATGACTTGTGATGGATAGAGGAAACGTAGCATTTGTGATTGTTGTTTTATTTTAATTTGCAATGGGAAAGCAGAATAATAATTTTGAGTATTTCAAGCCGCAAAGCGATCGTGATGGCCTATTTGTTCCGTCGGATAGCGAATCTGAGGACTGTAAAGATTCTGACTCAAAAGCGATGTTTACTTTGCCAAAGCGAAAATTTGTGCGCAAAAAGATGCTGAGAAGGTATGCATTCTATTATTATCTCTGCTTTCATAGCTTCATCCGATGTATAAGTTGTGAAGTCATTTCTGGCATGAATATAGGCCTACGGAAGGCTTCGTCATCTTTCGTGTTCATGTTGATGTCTATGTTTTTCTCAACGAATCCATCATAGTATATTTCTAGAACATGCTTCATTAGGAATAGGGGCTATTTTGCTTGCAAAACCCTATTTGCAAACGTGCAATTTGGCATTTCCTCAGTTACATTCAATTAAGCAATTTTTAATTTCTTTTATAGGAAAAACAACTTCCTCTGCAAGTCGATTTGCGATGCGGTTGTGCCATTTATAATTGCAGCATTTATCATTGGAACTTTGGTTTCTATTGGTTATATAATATTGGGTGTAAATGGAATGCGAAATGAAATCGAATTATTAAAAATTCAATTATTTAAAGGTATAAGAATGAATAGCTATATGAGGAACTGGCTCCTGTATTTTCCTGTTCGTTTTCTGCCAACTAGAATGCGTAAAATCCTACAACAGCTATTCAAGTTACTGCTTATTTTTGTTAATTATTTATATATATTTTTGGTGTTTGAGAGTGCTGTGATAGTACTTCAGCTTTGAAGCAGTACTATTTTGGTAATTTATCTATTCTAAACTTTCAGTTAAATCAGATGAGCAGAGTGATTTAGAGCATAGCAAAAATATACAGACTTCAATGTCAAAAAAGCTTGTGTCATTAGCTAAAGATGAAAAGGAGATAGCAGAATTGAAAATGAAAGTAAAGATTTTGTCACTACAGGTATAATAAAAAAGTTTGATTTCTAATAAGGTGAAAATTACATTACCTCACTCATCCTGTTAATGATAAAATACTTATTTTTTCTTGACCTAGCTCATTATGTGCTGCTAGAAGCTCCCAGAGTTAAGTATAACTCAATGCAAACTTAATGTTTTTCCTTTAACATTTGCTTCATGTTAAAGTTGACTTTATACTTTAGAAAGTAGAATTAAAATTAGCTATATATATATATAAATATATATATATATATATGTATGTATGTATATATATATACATCATATATATATATATATATATATATATATATATATATATATATATATATATATATATATATATATATATGTATGTATGTATGTATGTATATATATATGCTTTAGACTATGCTACACTGAATTTCTTTAGTTCCTAGCATCATAGCATACAGAACTAACTAGGTGATGGTTGTTCATATGATGCTCATGTGAAACACTTATGAAACCCTGCAGTTCCAATTAGTTTTCAGTTTTAAGAAGTATGGTCAATTATTGAATA
This sequence comes from Cassiopea xamachana, assembly GCA_900291935.2. Taxonomy (NCBI): domain Eukaryota; kingdom Metazoa; phylum Cnidaria; class Scyphozoa; order Rhizostomeae; family Cassiopeidae; genus Cassiopea; species Cassiopea xamachana. The sequence continues at coordinate 1,226,495 of OLMO02000302.1, read as the reverse complement.
CATCATGTTTGGGCCACCTTTTTCTCATATGGGCCAAATATTGCATTGTATCAAAGGCCATGAGGCATGTACAGGTAACATGTAATAAAAATTATGCACATGCACGTGCGTTCTTATGAGGCAGATAATCTTGGAACATACAGGCTTTCAAACGATATGTAGTTTCCTTACATCATGGGAATATCGGCCTAGTATTCAACCAAGGCCCAAAATACGTTTTTCAAACACTCCATCACAATTTTCTGGGGGTAGCTACTACAATATGACCATATTTCATGGAATACTCTTGTAAATCTTGATAAAACACACTGTATAGTATTCTTCAGGCTTGGAATAGGCTCTTGTCATAAAATCCTAAATTAAAAAAATTTGTCAAAAATTCATCAGTTCACAGGAGAGAACATGAGAAATTCTTCAATGGTCAGATTAAAACTCTCTGTGGACCTTAGATTACCCATGCATAGTGTACATAGTGACATGTTGAGAGAGGATTCAGTGAGCTATATTTCAAATTTTTTGTAGGTGAAAAAGTTGAATTCAACAATTTCAGAATTGCAATCACAGAAAGACTCATCAGCTGCCCCGCCAAATATTAATGAAGACTTAGCTCTGTTAAAGAAGGGAATGGCGGATACAGGGGTTGACATAAAGAAACTTTCAGATGAAAATGAAGCAACAGAGAAAACAGTAACACTGTTATCAAAATTAGTAAGATCACTAAAAAAAGATGTTTCAGAGTTAAAGGTGATATGTTTTTCTTCACTTCTATTAAATTATCTATATTTATATCATATATTTATTGTTTTTATCTTGGTCTTCTATTGTGATGCTCTTTGTTATCCCAATGAAATGAGAATTTCCTTTAATATTTTAGCCCCAGTGTCAAAACACAGTATTTTGGACATTTATTTTTACATTTATAGAGAGATTAAACAATTTTCATTTGTTTTATTTATATGATGCCTTAGAAATAAATTAATAGGCATCTATTAATAATAAATGAATTAATAAATTAATAATAAATTAATTATAAAAGATTAAGCTGGTCAAGAGCTACAAGTAATTCAATTCTCTGATTTTCTTCTCTGTAGCATACCATATACTTTGTTCTGACCCCCATCAAAATTTTGTTGTTAGTTGTTTCTTGGTTATACAGATCTATCTTATTTGAACCTCAGTGAACATACTTTCTAGAGCTTTTTCCCTATTGTCTTTAGTATTGCATGATATATAAATATATGCAGAAATGAAAGGTATTTATTGTGTTGAGTTTTCTTATCACATGAGATAGGGGCATATCCAGAGCTGGACTTTGGGGGGGTGCATCTCATTCATTTTATTATCTTTTTCATGCAAGTTTCTTAACACAATTGTTTGCTGTAGGTAATGTTACCATTTGGGGAGGGGTCATTACCCCCCATGATATTTGGAACCCAATGATTTTCTTGATATATGTTAATCAGTGAATTGACATGTGTCACTAACTTGTAATGTTAGATATAAGAAGTGATTGGAGAATTATTTTATAGCTATGATAATTAGAAAGAGTAAAACTATGAAAGACAATAATTAAAAAATGCATTTTGTGTTCTCTGTTATGTGATAGTGTATTCATCATATCCTTGTTGTATTGATAGGATACATCTTCCAGTGTTGATAATGAATCTGCTGCAAAGGAACCAGTAGATGCATTACCGCCAATGGTAGCAACAACTTCTCCTGCTGATAAAGCACAGGACAGCAAAAGGTCCCTGAAGAAACTGTCAGCTTTGATGAAGAAACTTGTTGATGGATATGGTGAATTATTTAGCAACAAAACAAAAAAGCTTAAATTGGTATGTAACATTTGAAGCATTTTTATGACACAAGTTGATGGGACAAACCATTTTTTCCATTTTGAAGCATGGATATAGATTTTTTGTATGGTTTTTTGTTAGCCTTTCTGATATGTTGTTTCCAGCATATCTTGTGCAATTGTCATTCATTTCAGCACTTATTATAATACCAATATTTTTAGTAATTAGGTAGATGTAGGTCCCAATTTCTAAAATCTGATCATCTGTTCTCAGGAACTTTTACACCTGAAGAAAGATGTACTAGCATTGAACAACACAGCCAAGCTGAAGTTCATTGCACTTGAAAATACTGTCAACATGCTGCAAAATGTTACTAGTATTCAAGGGGTGAGTTTCAGTAGTATCATATTTGCCACCCATATATCAGCTTATTACTTCATTAATTTTATTCCTATGCCTTAGAAAAGATCATTCCATTTCAAAATTGTGAAAGTTTTTCAAACTGTAGCCATACATTAATTTTTTCCTTCTTGTTAAAAATGAAGATGTCATTAAGACAGGAGCTTTGCCAAATCTCAGATCAAAACTTAAAGTGCTTTAAAAAGTTTTAACGTTTGTAAATGAAGAACTTGAAATTTTCAAAGTTTTTTAACTATGTAGCAAAAACTCCTAATTTGATACTATTGGTTGCCCTTTTATCATTTTGTCCATGTTTCTTTTGATTCCCTAAGTTTTTACTCTTTCATTTGGTCATTCATATACTCTTCAGTTTAGATTTTCATTCCTTTATTGATATCTCCATATAGTGCATTAATTTATTCAGTCAGAGCCTCTTGTTTCATTGATCATTGATTTGAAGTATATCAAAGTTTCTGTTTCCAATGTTTCAAGGCTGAATTACATAGTGCTGTTGCAAAACTAAGTGACAAATCATTTGATGCTGAGAACAAAACATCAGATGGCAAGGTTTTGAGCATTGTAAAAGGGATATTGATTAGCCTTAAAAGCCAACAAAGCATTACTTCAAACCTGGTATGTATTCCTTTTTCCTAGTATGCACCACCCATGTTTCACATAGATAGCAATATTTCTCAGTAGATGCTACTTTGATAAGATGTTAAAATAGATGACAACAACATAAATACTCTGTGTATGTCCTTTACCTGTTGTTAGAATGACAATAGTTTTGTTGTTGTGTTGTTCTCAAAAGAATTTCTGTTGTTGTAATAAATAATGATGATGTCACAAAAAGCATTAAATAATTTCTCATTTATTGGCTGGATCAGATAACAAATTAAAATTGTGGTTTATACACTCTTTTTTTTATAAGAATAAAGTCTATAAGAATATTGAGGCTCAAAATTGCTAAAATTTAAGAATAATTTAAGAATATTGCCAGGCTCAACCATCATCAAAACTAAAATATTTTGTTAATCGAATCAAATTTAATTAAGAGTTTCCTCCCAAAACAAAACATTTGTCACTTTGACACTATATATATATATCTATATGTTATTGAAATTTATGGTGAATTAACACATCAAAAATGATTTAATATATTTCTTTCATCTTAAGGTGAATTTACACCTTGTGTTGAGCAAGAAAAATTTAAGAATAATTTAAGAATAATCTGAGGCTCAAAACCGAGAATTTTTAAGAATATTGAGGCTCAGAAAAAAATTAGGTATTCTTATAAAAAAAAGAGTGTAGTAGTAGTGGTAGCAAACCTGTCAGGTTGAGGAAGCTACTTTAGCAAAAGACAATTGAAATTAGATATTAATTTGAGAAGGAGACTAAATGCCCAAGACCCAGACTTGAGAAGTAACCAATGCTAGGAAAAGCTCATTTGAAGCATGAGTTTTTGAATAAGACTCTAGAACATGTGACAGACCACTACTTCATCTTTAGCATGATTGGTCAATTCGCTTGTTTTGGCCACCAGAACCACGGCTTTTGGTTGGCAAAATAAACACATTGACCAATCATAATAGAGATGACGTAATAGTCTATCATGTGTTCTAGAGCCTTATTAGTTGAAATATCACACTTGTACGTATTAAGGCAGCTTAAAGTTTCTTGAGGCGAATTTTATGACGCAGCAATATTTTTTAGAGATAGATTTACTTTGTATTAAAATGTACTGCACGTTTTTTTATAAGAAACATGTCTATAAGAAACATAAGGCTGAAATCAGGCAAAAATTAAGAAGCATTTGAGAAACATAGGTAGGCTGAGTTTCAAATAATTACTTGCAGAAAGTATTTTTACTAGTAAATTTTTTGTCAAACTAGCACGAAAATATATTGAACATTCATTAAATGCCTTACAAAACCTGAGGACCATGTTTCTTGAATCACAATTGCCTAATCTGAGTTGTTATTGTCATTGGAAGTCTTTAAATTTACGAAACAGTTAAGGCTGGATTTGAGGAAATATTAAGAAACATCCAGACTGAAGCCAGAGAGTTTTTTCTTATAAAAAATGTGTAATTACAAAAGCAGCTGCAGTCCATGCCCTAAAAAAATGGTGAAAAAGCAGCAGTTTGCACAGGTTTCCTACGCGTTTTCGTAGTCCCTTGAACTTGCTTCGTCAATCTTTGCTTTTGAACTTCTCTCAATCAGCTCTATCTCATCCATATTTCCTCATCCTGTGCAAATTGCTGTATTGTGTGAATTGCTGCAGTGCTGATCCATATATTAACCATTTGGAGTTGCACGTAGAACCACCATGAAGAGGGGTAGAGAGGCAAAGTACCGCAAGGTCTTAGTGGCCTCATGAGCACTTGAGCGTCAAGATCTGGTGGGCCTCATGAATTAAGAACAGCAATATTTTTCCCAGGATGATTCCCAGACCTCTATTTTCCCGCTCTCTTCGCTTGCATAGGGCCCCAGGCCCCCAAATATGACAACCGTGGATGATATGCTCATTGGTAATCAAATGTTTACTGATTACTGATAGAATGATTACTGAAAGTCACACAACTAAGAAGAAATTGTGATTTAGTATTATTTATGTGAATATTACATATTATATTGTCAATACGTGGCATGTTTTATTGTCAATTGTATAAACTATTTTTAGACAAGAAGAGTTGCCGGTATGGAACAGCTAGTGTCTGAAAATGTATTTCAAAAACGAGAAGATTCTGTAAGTAAAAGTTTAATATCCTCGTGAAAGTTTACTGTACCAGCCAGATTCTGTATTTATATTCTGACCGGACTGAATTAGCTTCTTTGCTGGTGACCCAATAATTATGATACTATAGTTTCCAAATAAAAGTCTTCAATGCACCCTTCTTGTTTTTGCCTTCTGTATTAAGTATGTTTTGGTGAAGACTTTTAAGATCCATCTTTCTTGAGGTGTTGTGATATATCAGGAAATAGAGATAAAGAATATTTGAAAGCTTGAGAGGCCCTGATTGAGGAGATGTTTTGATTGGTCGCTTCTTAAATATGTTTAGAGATTGCTGAGATTGAAACGCTTCTTGGAAAACGCAGCGGGATTATAAACTTCAATAGAAGAGCCACGACAAAAAATACAATTATTCTTTTCCTGTGTAGATTTAGCCTGTTTCCCTTGTTTGGATAGCATATTTTTCCCTATTTAGGCATGTTATTAGTTATCTCCTCGGTTGATACACATTTCCATATTTAGGCATGTACTCTGTAGTTATTCATGATTCCATTTTAATTTCCCTTGATTTCCCACTTGTTTTTCCCATTTCTAACTTTCTATATAAACCCCGATTGCCTATCTATTAGTCAGCTGATGATGAGATATGTTGTCTCGAAACATCCAGTAGTTTTACGGTAAAGTCTTTTGGTTATGTCTTAAATCGATAAATCAACGGTTTTGTCTTGAAATTCAATGGTTATATCTTTAAAATTGGCATGTCATCTTGAACTCTGGAAATGTCGCATTAAATAGAAAGAAAAGAACTCTCAGTTATGTTTTTCGTCGTGGCTCTTCTATTGAAGTTCACAAATTGCATTGTCAGTTATATTCTTCAAGAGTTTCTCCAGATCTGTAATTTATATTTTGTTTTTGAGTTTAATAAAGTTACAGAAATCAGAAGCCACAAATAACAGTCAGGTTATTGTGGAGAATCTAGCATGCTTTGTTCCTTTTAAAGGTAAATTGAAACTCTCCATTCTCTCAGGTAAATTCTGTATCCGATGGGAAAAGCAAACCTCATACAGCTGAGAAACTTCAGACGGAAGCACCGGATCAGTCAAAACAGACAACAGAAAAACTGACTGCTAAGTCGACTTCAAAGAGTGATGTTCCACTCGCTACAAGTCAACCAATGAAGGTGACGTCATCAAAAGATGTAGAAGCAAAAGTTTCATCACCATTGGCAATGACTGATTCAACAACAACAACAGCACCCAGTTTGAAATCAACTGAATCAGAAGGTTAGCAGAATATTTATTGCCATTTTTCATTATCTCTTTGCTTATTTTTCTCCTTCTATTTTCATGTAATGATAATTTTTTTCATACTTCATTCATGAATATATTGCTAATTTTACAAATACAAATCTCATTCACTACAATGGTATTTGAATTCGACTGGCTTATAAATAGGAAAAAAATACATTCAATATAAAATCGATACCTACAAACTGAATACAAAGATATTAATAGCTTGGGAATCCGGATTACATTATGGTTTATTCCTCATACAAAATATGTAGTATGTTGAGCGGATGATTGTTGTAACAATATTTGTACACGTTAGCTTGTTCAGCAATGTGAATCTTTTGCTATCAATCAAAGACCTATTTACCTAAAAGAGCTAGCATCAAATTATGTACGCAAAGGAAAAGTTAAATGCTAAAAGTCAACGTTAAACTCTGTGCAGGCAGTCTTAAATGTAACTATCGATGACTTAGCCTTCATATTGCTGGGAAGTTTGCTGAAAATCTTAGCACCCAAAACGTAAATGTTTTTCTACCTGCTTCAGATTTTAGTTTTGGAAGCTAGCAAGATTGGATTGAATGAGTGATTTTTGCAGTAATTGCAATTGTTAATACTCTTTTGCCATCAGTTCTTGAAACATTACCCAACATGGTGTTTATTTCACGCAAAGAGATTCCCTGACATTTAGAATTGATGAATGATCAATCATTATGATAGATCAATTTGAATCCCTAGAATCATATTTGCAATTCCATTGCTGTCATCACAAATTTAAGTCTCCTTAGTTTTTGCCAATTTCTCCTATCGCTTTCTTTTTTTTAGTTATCTCTTCAATGGCGTAACTGATATATTTGGAGCCCTTAGAAATTCAGCAAGATTGAGGCTTATCTCAATTTTCATACTAAATAATATAAAATATTTATCTCTTGGAAATCTCTGAGGCGCCCCCCCCTTTAGTTCCTTAAACGTTTCGGTGCCCTTAGGAGTTGTCATAAGCCTAACCTACATTGGTTACGCCACTGCATCATTCAGTTAATGTGTTAGGATGTGTCTAATAGGCCCCAAGTATGACCAATTAGTACCTATTGGTCCTCATTGGTCACATAAACCAATAGGTCCTAATTGGTCACACTTGGGGCCAATTAGATGCATCCTAACTTTTTAGCTGCATCTGGATATATATTTCGGTTAACCTTTAGGTCACTATCCGACGTTTTCATACTCTGATGAGTGTCGGACGAAAAAAGCTTTTAAGTATGTCAAAAGAATGTTGCCGCTTTTCGTGCTGTGGTAAAGTTCTGTAGTACCAACAGACTATTCATTGATTTTTATCATTTACACAGTTGCAAGCACAACTATCTTGCCACCTACGTTACAAGTGGAAAATGTCACCATGCAAGTAGAACCTCACGATAAATCTAAGTTGAACATGACAAATGTTCGACTTATGACCACAGTAGAACCCAGTTCCCAGAAAGTTATGAATGCCACACGACGGAAGAAGACCCATACTGACAAGACTGGTTCGGATGAATCTCCGCAGACAACTAAAAAAACAGATTTGAAGCAATTAGTTGATGCTACGAGTACTAGAAAACCGAAGCCAGACATTCCTAATGTGAAAGCAACGACGAAATCAATTGATGGACTTGAGGTATTGGATGGTGGTGACCAAAGCTCTGATTCAACAACTAACATGGCAGAAAATAGGAGTCAAGGGCGACACAAAGTAAGCACGCCTTCAGATCCTGACATGGGTCCAGATGGTGATGCATTTGCTAATGATTTTAGTCCAAGCGAAGAATGGGAAGAAAACGATCGTTCTCACTCCATGCACTTGGATGAATTTCCATCCAATGGAAGATCAAAACATGAAACATCTGACCAGAGTGATGGCTTTGATGCACTTGATAGACTTGATAATTCAGGTGAGTCTTTATAATATGCAAAGTTGATAGGGTCAATCATTGATCACTCTTGATAAATCACTGATCACTCATGATCAATCACTGATCACTTTTCTTCAGGGCACTTTCTATTTGATTCTGCCATAAGCAAATTAATTATGGATACTAGGACCTATAAGAAACCGTCACGTAGTAGGTTGTTGTTGTTGTTGTTTACTTTATTTTAAGTAGACTGCTATACCTAGCTTTTTCAGCTAATTTAGGCCTAGTGTGGATGTCGCATCCAGGCAAGGGACTCCTAGTTTAGCGTCCCTTCCGAAGGACGGCGGAGTGAGCTGTTGTGGTCGTTCATCTGGACGGTCGCCCATCCAGTGTCTGACCATACACAGCCATGCTTAACTGCATTTAAGCTAATGGAGCTGGCTGGGCAGCTTGGTCACTCACCCCACTCTCTCAGGCATCTCTCAGAGACATGATTCAAATATTCAGCATTGTTTCTAAATTGATTTTTGTGAGTTCGTTGTTCGGAAAATTAAAGAAGGTTTCTGTAAATTGTTTTCCAGCTCAACATTAAGAATTTGCTTTCCATCCTTTTCTTGCACTATTATTGCATCTACAAAATAAGGGAAATTTTTTATCCTGAGTTGGGTTTTCATTATAAATTGTGTTTTTATCACACTGTATGTATTCTTGACAGTAGATAACATTGATTGGCAATAAGAGTTAAAGTTAAACCCGACTTTGAATGCTAGAGTTGCTGATAATATATGTTTCCTTTTTTGTAGTTTAAGAATTAGTAAAGCGTCAAGACAGCGAACTGCATCGTTGCGGGACTGCGCGATATGCTCAGTAGACTAATTGGTTAATTGGCACATGTTTTAATGGTGTTTGTAAAGCTGGTAGGAGGTATTTTACTGCCGTAGAGAGGGTAGTGCAAAGTCTCCATGGAATACAAGTCTTGTCTATGCGATAGCCTATCTGCCTATCTTTCTATCCTTATCTTTCTCTTCCTCTGTCATTTTCTCCTTTCTCTCCTTCCCGCACTATTCCCCCGTTTCCGAATGTTCCTGTAAAATTAAGCTTGTAAAGTTCAATTGAAAGGATATATTTATGAGAGGCCATGGGAATCAAAACACTCGTTGACTATACAGTGTAGGAATTTTCTTTGAGAACGTATTCTTGGACTATTTAGTAAAGCTTATCGCCTTTACCACTGTCACATTTGAAGACCTATCTATTTTTTAAAATCTTTTAGCTCTGGAAATATTTAACTTACTTTTTGGAAACTTACGATAGTATGCCTCGAATCGTGTTGGAATACTAAACGTGTTGAACTTACTAAGAGATACTCTGTGTGTTTTTAAGACCCACGTGGCTGTCATCGAAATGGGATTTTGAAGGGAAAATACAAAAACGTAACACGAGACAAAACAGCGTAATTTAATAGAGAATAAATAATAGTTACTTTTATTTGAAACTTTTCGTCATGCTTATGCCCAATATTGGCGTTTTGTAGAGAACTTCATTATCGCGATATATGCTAATTAAAATGGAGTTCTGGTCATCATATTAGGGAGGTTTAGATCCAGTACGAGTACGAGTTTTCAACTGCACAACCGATCTACGCATATTGAGAGGAAATCTCCGTCAGAACTCGTACTCGAAGCAGCGAAGTTGCAGTACGAGTACGAGTACGAGTTTTCAACTACGTAACCGATCTACGCATATTGAGAGGGCATCATCGTACTCGAAGCAGCGAAGTTAGACACGAAGTTGCAGTACGAGTACGAGTTCCAGTGTTGAGCTACGCGGGGGGTGAACTCGTACTCTTACTTGAACTCGTACTAAATCTAAACCTCCTTATTATAGAATAAGGCCTCGTAGAAGGTACATCTTTTTCAATCTATCCTTTACATCATTATGTTGTACTCTAATTACTGTTAATTTTGCCACGTTTTTGGTATAGTTACTTTGACATTAATATAGTGTTTTAAATACTCTTTTGTAATTTAGTTGTTTCTCTGATGTCTTTCTGGTCACTTCGGCAGCAATGGGTTCATAATGAAAACTGTTTGAAATCATAAAAAGGCAAGATATAGAGCACTGAAGGGGGCCATCGATAAAGAACGATGGTACCTTATTGGGGGGGGGCTCCCCAGCAGTAATAGAAACAATACCTGATAAGGTGAAGGGGGTGTTCAGCTGTAATCGGACATCCTTTAAATAGATATTTTGTTTTGAGAAGCTGTTATATAATGCCCGCTGCGCGTGCATATCTGCAAATTAGCCTTGGAAAGATAAGAAGTGCCCCCACTTGCATGCATGAATTGATGACATCACATGTTACTGTGAAGGACCATGTGACCCCCTGAGGGGTGTGGTTGAATATCAGAGCAAAATTGTTGATAAAATTTGCGAGAAATGATAGTGAAAAAATGATCGCAAACCTACGCTAGGCTACACGGTTCTTCATTCCCTAGTTTCTTTTATTGAACCGTGTAGCCTAGCGTAGGTTTGCGATCATGTTTTCACTATCATTTCTCGCAAATTTTATCAACAATTTTGCTCTGATATTCAACCACACCCCTCAGGGGGTCACATGGTCCTTCACAGTAACATGTGATGTCATCAATTCATGCATGCAAGTGGGGGCACTTCTTGTCTTTCCAAGGCTAATTTGCAGATATATAACAGCTAGTCTTCAGTTATCATGCAGTGTGAAAATATAATGAATGAACCAAGTGTGCAATAAACATAGATAATGTAGTATCAATAACTGTTGCCGGATGAATTAATATAAAGTTCAAACACCATGTCAAGGAGCATCTTTTGTTTGAGTATTCCTTTAGGATAGGTTACATCGTACATCTGAGGAAGAGGGCATGGGGTCCTTCTAAAAGAGCATGTGTCACACTATCATCAGATTTAGAGTTGTGCCACATTTCCTTAAATCATTTTCCCGAAGATGTGAATTCAGGCACTGCACTCAAACTCAATCATCTTGTTTTATGTTTTGCCATCGTTAGGTGATGCAAGCACGCCGTAAGAAGAGGCATGTCTACACCACATGTAAACCATCCACCTGCCCCCCTTAGTATCACGAAAACATTTAACTGCTGCAGAATGGATGACAAAAGTGGAGGGTGTTGCACCCTGTCCCTACCATCCACCTGCCCCCTCGGTAAATCTGTGTGTATGTAGTTGAAAGTTAACGTAGAAACACTGAAAAATCTGTGGTGTAGTATTTATATTAACGTGGCAAGTTGGCTGCGCTTAGACATTACATATCAAATGGTGTAAGAGGACAAATGTATAGTAGGCAAGATAATAGTAAGACATTATTTAATCCCCCCTCTAAGATAGCTTAAATGTTACTGATTGCCATGTACAAGAATTATCTTGTGAACTGCCCCTCCAATAAAACTTGTAGAGTGCTTCATCCATAGCAAGTTCAGCCACACTCTCTGTAGATGCAGGGATATTAAAACTATCCTATTGGCCTGTGTCCTCATGGTCCTCATTTAACACCAACCCTAATAATGCCAGGGACGAAATGTGGTTTACCTCCACTTTGGGCCACAGTTAACGTCATTCAAAAAGTATAATACAGTAGTACCCCACCATTTGGAAACTCATTGTGTAAAACCAGGCCACTTCGTTTCTTATACATAGGCAAAAACAGTAAAACAGGCCAAAGAATGTCTAATGCTTACTGCAAGAAACTCATAAAATAGGCAAGGAAGTTGCTGCTATGTGGCTTATACTATATGTATAGTATAACTGTATTTTTGTTTGTGAGACATAAGAGTTCTGTATAATGAAGTGATTGACAACACAATTGTTGTTAAGACACCACTTAACATTGTTGTTAAGACACCTGATTTAAAATTTCAGTCTGATTGGTTTCTTATGTTAGTGTAGGTGTTGTGCCATTTGGCAGACTTCAGTTTCTTATAAGTCAGTTTCCTCTTAACGGGGTAAATCCAGGGGTAATTTCTAGGGGGCTCAGGGGAGTGGAGCCTTGTTAAAATTTCTGCTTATTCTAGGGGGCTCAGCCCCCCTAAAACTCTTACATTGGCATTTTGAAAAAGGTGATATTTTTCAGAAACATTTACAAGTCATTTTTTGTCAAGAAAAACATTCAAATAAAGAATTCGTCGTAGTTTACATAATCTATGGAGTTTTTCTGTTTGCTAGTTCTCTTTTTAGCTCAGGTACTTAAGGTACTAGTAGGGTCTGAAATTGTCAAAAAATTGAAAATTTTTTCACGCCCAATGGAAGGCCCCATCATTGGTGCTTCAAATGAAACCAGTTTTTATCATTGCAGGTAGCTGAAAACTAATAAATTTTGGCATTGTTTAACAGTGGTCTTGCCAATACCGTTCACTTTTGTCATTTATCTCCGTGAATGNGAGGTACACCTTTTTAGCAGTAAAAATTTAGTGAATGCCGTGTATCTATATACCCACTTGAAGCTCAGAATTTCCTCTTTCAACCAAGCTTGGAATAAAAGGTACTTCACATACCACAATCATGAAATATTGATTTATTTTCTGTGACTTATATCAATGTTTACAGGAAGTACGTCATAAGTTCGCTTCTGGTTGGCTCCTTCAAGCCACGTGATTTATTATCGATGTTGATTGGCAACTTAGATCAGTTGTGAGCAGAAAAAACTAGGGCCTACTGTTGTTGTTGGCATGGGGAAATGCGTGAAACGTTTTGCAAATATTACCTGATTATCGAAAAGAAAATGGGGAAAACAAAGTTCAGATCAAAGAATAAGTTGCTTGGACGCCGAAAGAAACTGGTGGAACGTCTTCCCAGCCGCAATCTACTCGACAAACTTACAATTGTAAACAAATCGGCAAGGGCCAAGAAGTTTGATTTGATGGACGTTGATCTTGATAGTTTCTGCGAAAAAGAAGACAG
>OLMO02000302.1:1186593-1197294 GCA_900291935.2 Cassiopea xamachana | reverse complement strand
TAATGTGCTTATTTGACATCCATTGGCATAGATGGCTAGGAGTTAACTGTAATAACTGAAATTTTACAACTGGCTGTCGCCTCTCAATAAATAGGAAAGCGGCAGATGCTCTCTCGTACGTCAAGAGTTTGGTTGTGTTACATATGGTCGCATAAAGTTTACGCTAATGTTGTGAGGCTAGAGGGGCCTAAACCAGAGACGTAACATCAATATATTTTGGGGAAATGCCAGAGGCTTGCCCTGCGAAAATCTTGTTGTCACCTTCGTTTTTGTAGTAACAGTAGTTGATCCAATGGCCCTGGGTCCAGTAAGTCGCCCTGCAAAACTGCATTGCACTTCCGTTTTTGCCCTGGGAAATGGCAATCTTTTAAGGCGGGGGGATTACTTATTCCCCCACACTCCCCTTAAGGTTTCGTCCCTGACTTGAACTATAAGAAAAATGTAGAGCCTGGTAACAGTATGATGTGAAGAGATTGTTGTATAGTATATTTTTATCGATTTAATTATGTTTTGTTATTGTTTTGTTTATCATTTGCGACATACGATGAGTAGAATACACGTAAGAATGTAGTTTATGAAAAAGTAGTACTCACCTGCTCAAAAGTTTGAGAAAGTTCAGTAATGGATGTTTGAGACTCAAGAAAGTTTTTAGTATTTATGTATTTCAAATTCAATTCATGTGTATATAATGTATGATGTTGGCTACCCTCTAACAATTTAACTTCTGTTAATTACTAAGATTTATTATCATTTCAAGAGTACATGGAGCTTTTTCACTTTCCATTAATGTGCGTACGCAAAACATTGGAACTGAAGAATTTTGGGGAGAAAATCTCAAGAAAGTTTTATACTGGAATCGTAAAAAATTTAGGAAAGTTTCAGTACAGAACCAAAAAAATTCCTTGTAAGAACGTATGTTGTAAGTTGTGGTAAAAGAGACCTTCATTACAACTGTTTTGGTAATCTGCAAAAAGTAATTTTCACTAAAGTTCAAATTTGATAATGCTCGAAAAATTATTCACATCTGCATATATCGAAACTTCGATTGGAATTCTAGAAGGTAATCCAGGGACACTTTGTAGGAGCTTGGCTTCTTTCATGCACTTCAATATAGATAACAAACAAATCTCTTGTCTCTTTTAAACATCAAAAATGTCTACTTATGACTTTTTGCATCTTTACACCATAATATCGTAAAAAGTGGTATTGTATATTCATAGGAATCTATAAGAATAGGCCGGATGACATATTGATGTGCAGAATATCAAATAGGAAATGGTCATTACCCTAACATTCATTGCATATAGCTCGCAATTGCTCCACCTACTTACATAGGAGACATTGACCATTTATCTGTAATTGGTTTTCTTATTTTTGATGCACTCCTGTGATTAGTGAAGTACCTCTAGATTTTACAATAATTGCGTTTTAATTGCTCATTACGTGAAAATCTCTGAAGATAAACAGTTTTTTGGGTCATTAGAAATAATTGTTTTATCACCTTTTGGTATTCATTTTCGAAAAAGCTGCTTATTAGTTTTTAAGGGACGTTGCAAAGCTTCAAAAGCAAGCGAAAAACGATTCTACCATTTGCTTTCAAGATACTTTTTCTTCATGTTAGCATACACATTTTTTTTATAAGAAAATCATTATTTTACCTTAGCCTCAGTTTTCTTAACTGTTCCCGAAATTGAGCCTGAGATTTTCTTAAATTTTTCTTAACTTTTTCTGAAATAAACTGGCTAGAATGGGTTAAACATTCGTTATTGATATTGTATACTCGAATTTGAATTCCATCTTTAACATTTTTAATGCAATAATGACGAAATATCTATTTTTGGCCAATAAAAACGCTAAATTTTGGAAATTGAGCCTCGTGATTTTCTTAAGATTTTCTTAAGATTTTGACCATTTGAGCCTCATTTTCTTATAAACTTTTTTCTTATAAAAAACGTGTATTTTTTACGAATAATATGTGTTCATTTCATTTACAAGCTTTTTATTTTATAGGAAAGTTCTTTGTTGGCTCAGTACTGAATCTTTTAAATGTTTCATGATCCCAGTATCAAAACTTTCCTAAGGCTTTCTTAGCAAATTTTTAGAGTTCCAATGTATTGCGCCTGCACATTAGAGGAAAGTGAAAGGCTCCATCTACACATTAAATTATGATGAATTTTAGTAAATAGCAGAAGTTAAACTGCTAGAGGACAGCCAACATTCATGTTTTTTTATAAGAAACAACTAATTTATAAGAAGCGAGTACTAGGCCGGTTAAAAAATTAAGAAACTCTAGTATTTTGTTCAAGAAAAATTAAGAAACAGTAAAATATCAATTTTTCTAAAACAAAGCAAATTGGCTTGTTTCTACTCGTTAATTTGTACGATTTTCGTTTGTAAAAGACTGTAGCTTGTTATTTTGATCTGCCTGGACATTTTTCGTAATGTTGAGCGGTTATATCCACCCAGAAGTGTTCGCCTTTCCAACATTAAGGTGAGTTTCGGTCTCGAAAATAAGAAACTAATTAAGGAAGTTTTAGTACTAGAGTGTTAAAATTTTGACGTCATATTAAGAAACTTGTAGTGCTGTCTCGATCGAAGTTTCTTATAAAAAGTTTCTTATAAAAACGTGCAACCTACATGGCATTTTAAACACAGCTAAATCAACTTTTGAAGACGTATGCACCACTAAATTTTATTAGGTCTCAAGATTCCAGTACTGAACTTTCTAACTTTTTAAGCAGTCGAGAACTACGTTCTTATAAACCACTTTCTTATAAGCAAAAAACCATGTATTTTGGAAATTTAGAAGTCTAATTGAACAGATCTAGAAATCGAAGCATATAATTTGTGAAAAGCAAAGTTCAACTGATATTCAGTTCTGTATCGATCAAACCACATATTATATTCCAAACGTCTGTGCTTTGTAATTAGTCAAGGATTATGATGTGGCCTGTGCAATTTAAGGCGTGTTTTTGTACAGCGAATGAAGCGCCTCGTGTTCACATATTGTTAGCATTTCAAACAGAAAATCCTCTTTATCTTGGAAAATAATTAGCGCTTAAAATGGCCCTAAGGAGGTTTGCGAAGAAGATTGTAAAGGGATTTAAGGAATAAAAGAAAAGGAAAAACTAGAGACTCTGATAACAGCTTTGTACATGGATGCAAGCGTTTCTCTATGGCTGATGTAGCATTGGAGAGTCATTTTTGCTTCACTGAAGGGTTGTTATAATATATGACAACTGTTTAATTATAAAGACCATAGTATACACGTTAAATGTTCTAGATAAGATGAGTTATTATTATGATTATTAATAATAGTAATAAAATTGATTGCCTTGTGAAATTGTACTTTTATACTTTTATTTTTGTTTTTTTAATTCTTATTTATTTATTTTTTATTTTTATTATATTCATATTTATTCTTCTTTTTTTGTTTTTGTTGTTTTTGCTTTGCCATGTTGAAATCTGATAGTAACTTTTACAGCAGATGTATAATTTTGATTGTGTGGATGATATTGAAAGCCAATTGTACTTTACCTGATATAGTGAGGTTTATAATTGTAACTAGTCACACGTTTTTTTTAATAAGAAAAAATTTTATAAGAAAATGAGGCTCAAATGTTCAAAATCTTAAGAAAATCACGAGGCTGGATTTCCAGACTTTAGTGCTTTTATTGGTCAAAAATCGATGTTTTGTCGCTTTTGCATTCAAAATGTTAAAGATGGAATTCAAATTGAAGTATGAAATATTAATAACGAAAGTGTCAACCATTTTAGCCAGTTTATTTCTGTAAAATTTAGGAAAAATTTAAGAAAATGTCAGGCTCAATTTCGGGAATAGTTAAGAAAATTGAGGCTCAAGCAAAATAATGATTTTCTTAGTAAAAAACGTGTATAACTTAGTATTATCTTGAAGTTTGAAAAATGATATTAATAATTTTACACAGGTTGAAGGCTTCAGTTAATATATACGAGATATATCGAAGCTGTTATCAATGCCTGACCTGTCAAAAAAAGAAAACATAAATGAACGATTGAGTTGTAAATAGTGTATGCCTGCTGTTAAAAGCAAGAGATATAAATGAACTATAATCCTTAAATAGGTCCAAGATGTCAAATACCCATTTCTATCTACCTCTCAAATATAACTTTTTCAATAACTCTACAGTTTGTAGTTGTCTTCTCGGTAGTTTAAAGGATCTCACAGTTCTCCATGATTTCAACAGAGACTGAGAGCGAGTTAATGACACAGCCAGCACTTTGACAATTTTTTTTGACAACCAAATCACGTAAATGAATGATGAATACAGTAAGAACCGTGTTTATCCTAACACGATTTTCAGGATTAGAAAAGNGTTAAGTAGCGAATTTTGTCCACAATGTGACGGCTTAGGATTTGCCTGAATGTAATGCGATTTTATGCAGAAAGTAGAGGATTTTTCCGGAGGCTTGATCACTATTTTGTTGAGTTCAATAAGATGATTATTCGAACCGTTGGGAGTGGGCTGAGCCTAGAACATTGTTGTACCAGTAGAGGCCACTATCAGAGATATACCATGAAATCACTCTTATCCATTTTAGGACATTAAATTGCATCTCCTTAAGTTATGAATAGTGTTTAGCATGTTCTTAAAGAAGGGAGCTAGTTTTTCATTCTTAAAGGCTTGGTAAATGTTTAATAGATGTGAATAAGTAAGACTTGCTTGGTAAGTAGTTGACTGAATTAGACTGTCATTACTTTTCTTGTGAAGTTCTTTTGAAGCTGACGTGATGCTTCATTTGTAGTAGAAGTGTCTATTGATTGCAACTTAGGGGCCATTCAAATATGACGTCACGCAAGGGAGGTGGAAGGGTTTTTTGCTTTTTGTGGCAAAGTGTGACGAGGGGTAGGTGGGGTTTTTTTGCATTGTGATATCACATTTTTTAAACAACTCTATGTTTAGCACGCAGTTTGCTTCATAATAACAAGTCTGGCGCTTTTGTAAAAGAAATTTGGCTTCACGTCTAGAAATAATTTGGCAATCCTATTTTAATGCCATTTTTGAGGCCAAACAAGACATAATAAGCACATTATTACGAAAGCAGAAAAATATCCTATTGAAATTTATAATGTCACGTCACACATTAGGGGTGGGTGGGTAGTTTGAATTTGTGACAAAATGTGACAGGGGGTGAGTGGGTGGATATCTAAAAACGCCAAAATTAATGTGATGTAATATGTGAATCGCTCCTTACATGCTTTTAATTTTCTTGAATTAATTTAATTTCAAGAATCACATTTTTCTATTTGCAGGTGGATGGGAAAGAAGTTGCTAGGGACAGAAACCACCCACATTTCCCATTCATGACTGAGTTTTGAAGCTTGAGCAACATCTTCGTTGATCATTTCTTGAAGTAAAAAATCAAAGATGGTGGTATCAACAATTTACGTTAGATAGTGGTAGCTCTAAATTCCTTAGCTTTTATATTCTAACTGCTTCGTTTATAAAACACTGCTTCCTGAATTGCCTAATTTTATATTCAACTTTTGTAGTCTGAAATACATTATATTTTTGGCAAAAAATCCTAAAGCTCCACAAATGTCATATTTTACTAACCAATGTTGACTGTTTTTGAGATATGTAATTTTTCGATATATCACCCATCCTGCCTTTACCTGTTGCATAGCAACCTATCTCGCATCTGCTTAAAAGGTGGAGAATAATTCTTTTCAGATC
This sequence comes from Cassiopea xamachana, assembly GCA_900291935.2. Classification (NCBI taxonomy): domain Eukaryota; kingdom Metazoa; phylum Cnidaria; class Scyphozoa; order Rhizostomeae; family Cassiopeidae; genus Cassiopea; species Cassiopea xamachana. The sequence goes on along the minus strand of OLMO02000302.1, from coordinate 1,191,577 downwards.
ATTTCATTTTGGACATTGATAAACAATCATTGAAACAAATGCTAGCCTCTTATCTTATAAATTGTTAGTTACAAAATAATGTTGAAGGAAAGTTAGGACTTGATTAGTCATTTATTTATCATTATTACACCAAATATTTTGTGTATGTTTTTATAACTGAGCTGAGAACTTTTCAATGATACTCTATTCCCGGCATTTTTCTGTATCAATGCTTTTCCAATTTAAATCAACATCCGACTGTATTTGCTGGTGTATACAGATGCGCTTATAGCGGAGAGCTTGTTATAGCGCCACTATCTTTGAATGCTATCATTAGTATTCTCAAGTCAGGAAGCGAATTATTTGTGTTGCAAATCTTATAATTTGTTTTATCCTTTGCTGTTAATGCAAATTAAAACTAGAATTGGTCTCACTGCGCTTTCAAAATAGTTACAAGACACCCAGGATATCCTATCTGTAGTCACATGGCTCTGTTGAATTTTGTAATGCATATATTTGCTAAGGTGGTTTGAAACATTAGCCAGTTATTTAGCGCATCGATCCAATGAACTCAATCTAATTTGAGGCCAGGTTTGATTGGGTGGCTTTGACCATAATTCAATTTCTTATCGATCATTAGTCGAAAAAGAGGCCTTCAGATATGTGAGGTTGCTGTTGATATTGGATGAAATAATTATGTTGAATAAATGAAGTATCTTTTCATGCAAGATGAAATTAACAGAATATTTGTTTCTTTTTTAAGTCAATAAGTCTTTTGAAATGTGGCTATCAAATTCTATCGAGTTAGCAAGGGGATAAAGTCCAGAGAAACCTACTTTAAATTGCAATCCGACTCTGCATTTGGTCATATATGCTGATACAGAGGGACGTGTCAATCAATCTGAAAAATCTTGTACATTTTTTTTAGAAACACACAAAATTCATGAGAATCTAAAAAGTCAAAATACCAAAAGTACATCACTAAATATCATGAAATTTTCGTACATATTTCTTGTACACTACATCCTTCCCCTGCTCATAGATCCATGCAACTTGCGGGACTTCTTAAAGGTTCCTTTTAAGGTTAGAAGTTCAACGTTTTTTGTAGTCGATGCTTGACGCCTGAAAGTGGGGCGAGGTTATTTGGTTATTTTTGTTACAGACAGTCGCGAAAGCTCAGGAAGTGGATATCAGGCCATAGCTCTTACAGCATATCAGAGAGTTGTTTTTGGAAAAAACCATTCCCTATTATACTTTGAGCTCAGTGAAGTACCTTCAGTTCATTTTTAATGGGGTGTCAAAGGCTTGCCCTGCGAAAACATTGTTTTTTTAGTAACAGTAGTTGATCAAATGGCTCTGGTTCCAGTACGTGGCCCTGCAAAAATACATTGCACTGCCGTTTTTGCCCTGCGAAATGGCAAATTGTCAACGTTGAGGAGGGGACTACTCACCCCCATGCCCCCTTCAGTTTTAACCCTGTGTATATTTGTATAAATCCATCCCCCAACGTTCTGAGCGTATCTCCCATATTTCTGAAACAATGCTTTGACCTGCGCATACGTCTTTTAGCACGAGCTACAATACTTGCCAAAGTCCCTGGGACACTTTCAAAAAATTATGAAAAACTATAGCTTTTTCAGCATTTCAACCATCACGCCTTGATGCACCCCCCTCCTTCCGCCTAAAACAATGTTGGTCTGTTCCTGAGACACTTGGCGTTATTGTGCACGAAAAATTTTTCCGTTATCGCATGTACTTCTCCCAAAAACCAACATTGTTTAGGAGGAGGAGGGGGACGAATGCTCAGTCCAGATTAAAAATATACAAAGTGTCCCAGGACTTTTGGCGAGTATGGTACGTCACGTCATTTCTCTTATGGGAAAGGTTTACACACTTTTTGCAAGAAAATAGCTTAAACGAAAGTGGTGCTTGACTGCTCAAATTTTGAAGAAAGTTCAACACTGGATTCCTGAAGCCACTGAAGGTTGGAAGGTNTTTTAGGCAGTTAAAATACCAATTCTCTTTCTATAGATTTGATCTTTGATTAAGGATCGCCGTTTTCTCATGTGTAAATGCATGTTCTTTATTACGCATTTTTTATGAGAAAAAGTTTATAAGAAAATGAGGCGCAGATTGCCAAGATCTTAAGAAAACCACAAGGTTCAATTTCGAAAATTAGGTGTTTTTGCTGGCCAAAAATTGATATTACATCATTATTACACAAAAAAGAAAGTTTATCCCATTTTAGCCTGTTTACTTTCGTAAAAGTTAAGAAAATTTTTTGAAAATCTCGTGCTCAATTTCGGGAAAAGTTATAAAAATTGAAGCTCGGGCAAAACCATCTTTCCTTAATGTGAATGCGCAAAGCATCGGAACTCAAAATCTTTTTTTCCAAGAAAGACTAAAGAAAACTTTAGTACTGAAATCATTAAAAAAGAGAGTTAAAATGCTAGGTCAAACAGTTTTATTGTGAAGTAGAAAAATGCTACTGCACAAAGTCCATTTTACTCATTGTTACAGAAGTACCAACGTTGGAATATCACTTTTGGTCCTCCAACGCCGGATTTTGTAAATCTAAAAATAGCTCCATTTCGCCGCAGAGGGTTGGCCTTCTATCAGAAGCATCAAGAAGTGTCATTTTATGGACCACAACGATAGCCTTGTGATATTTTTTGCTACAGTTTGAGAACTTGTTCTTGATACTTGGTGAGTTGATGCTTCAGAATATCCAGGAGGGGTAAACCATGCTTATACTTTCACATTGGGGGGGAGGCAAGAATCTTGTATCAATGTTTAATTTCCAGGTCATGTAGTCTGTTGGGAGCAAGACAATGCCAGAGTTTTTCGGATGGAAAGGTGCGAATTTCGGCGTTCCGTGAGTATTAAATGATCCCTATGTAATTTCTTAAAAATATGTGTGAAAACGTTTTGAGTATGAAATTTTAGTCCAAGGAATTGTTTGTGGTTGTAAATTATCATAAAATCTTTGTTTGTATGTCATATAAAGATAAGGGAAATGCTTTAATGATTATTCTGCTCTCCATCAGATAGGCAACAAGTTCAATTTAATTTCTATATCAAAATAAATAATTAATTGAAATATGTGAATGTTTTAAAAATGATAGAGCGCTGCTGCCTTCTCAAAATCAAAGGCTTACAAGAGCATTAGCTGTAAGTTAACATAAATTATGCAAAAGCCGTCGCTTTAAATTATCGTTCTTTTTGCTGCACGAAGCTCTGGGATCTCTTCAAATACAGAATGAGTAGGGCTATTGCACACCAGGCCCTGTGAGTAGCCCACCAGTGGGATCACAATTGCGCACTAGCAAACGCTTTTTCGTCTAATTTTTTGAGAAACCAATATGAGTTGTCTCCATTAGCTTCTCATTCTTGCCTTATGTGTTACATTAAACTCTGTTTGTAGATGAAGGGAAGCGCAACATCTATATAAAGTTCATAAGTGTAGAAGTGGGGCTGCAGCTCCCCCCCAAGTTGAGCTGAAATTCGTTTCACTCGGGCAACTTTCTGCAAGAACAATAGAACATTCGGGCATAACGTTTACAGAGAGTTTACAGCCCCCTAAAGTTGACGTCCTCCTACGCCCACGATAACGTTGAATATGAGGATGACGAAACAAATAGCATTTCAGACATTCTCTTTTAGATCGACAATTCCATATTACTTGACAATTTCATTACACTCTATTTATAAGCAGGGTGTTCTTAATTTTTCCAAAATTTTGAGGGAGAACTGTTCTTAATTTGTTCTTAAATCAGTAGCATATAGACCCATAAGAAATACATAAAAAGATAATACAACATGGATGTATTGATTGATTGAGAGCCAAATGTTACAACAAGATGATATCTCTTGCATATCAATGACTTTTATTGGAAAAAGCTTATAAACACTTATAAATAGGAAATTTTAGGGCAGCATCTAGTTTCACTAGGAACAACCAATATGCGAAAATCAAAAGACAAAAGTGCCAAGGCTGTCAACACTCCTCAAGTTAATAAGGCAAGGACCTTCATGCCTATTTGTTGATGAAAAGCTTCTGCATCTTGTTCCAAAGTACATTTTCCAGCAAGGCTTCAGGCTCAGCCTTGTTCTTAATTTGTTCTTACTTTTCCACCAAATGTCAGGCTCATAATCTTACAAAATTGTTCTTAAAAAAAAGATGTTTTGAGATCAGTGGCCATCATCAGCCAGAAATTATCATAAAACCATCTTTTATCTTGTTTTCCTCTTTGTGTGCTCTTTTTATATGCCGTAATAATTCCAAACATTTTCCTCTATTTACGTTAGCTGCCTATCGTGCTCTTACCATTTGCCAGACTTATCATTTGGCCTAGCACCCTTCATATTAACAATAAAGGCCTCAATTGTTATATTATTCTAATCGGCTTTTGTTCCTTCAAGTCTTTTGTTTCTATTGGTTGTATTGTCCCTTTGTTTCTNTATTGTCTTTCTAATATCTATTGTCTTGATTGTTTACATTTTTCATTCCCACAACTCTGTGCGATTGTCCGCAGCTCAATGCTGTGGTTTTTGCATTCACTTCGTTTCTATCCTTCGCCGATTGGAGCCTAACGCGAGAAAATTGCATGTATAAAGCCACGGTACTACTTCTGTTGTTCCCTTTGCCAGTTAAGGAAGTTTCATTTATGGCATGACCTTACGTTTGGTTAATCTTCACCAAACTGGCTTAAAGTGTAGATGCAACTGGATCGCTTGGAAACATGCGTTTTCATGTTCCGTGGCTGGCTGTCTTCCTTATTTTGACAGGTAAATCTAACGATTTGTTCACACGTAATTCGCTTTCTTTTTCACAGATTTCACGAATATGCTAAGTATAATGCTGTTTGGTTATTGAATAAAACTTAAAATGCCTTGAATGCGGCTGGAAATTTGTTTATCATCTCTGTATTATTCGAGCTCATTAAGCGCTCCTTCGGTAGGCCGTACCGCCGTAAAACTGTAAATTTGTGTTAGATAAACATAA
>OLMO02000302.1:1109324-1125811 GCA_900291935.2 Cassiopea xamachana | reverse complement strand
TATATATATATATATATATATATATATATATAGAAATGATATTATTATATATAGAAAGATCTTATTTTTCTATTCAATGAAGATTTCTATGATTACGCATTACTTACTATACTACATACAACTAACTTAACTATACTACAAGGAAGATACCACGGAGTGCAAGATATCATGACAACTCCGTGGCCATTAACATGAATAACACATAACATGACAAAAATTAAGATAAAGCTACAACAAATACACACAAATACACATAAATGACTTTTGCTAATAAATACTCAAGTTTGTTCCATATTTTATGCCGGGCTAACCAAGAGCAATCAAATCATTTCGGTTTGCCAAACTGAGGTTAATCTAAAGATCATTTATTTATTTTATTAAGAGAAATTATGCTCAATGAGCCCGGTACGAAATATGGAACAAATCTAAATGCTAAAATGGAAAAAAGTAGTGGGACTGGTGTAAGCAAGTTTATTTAGTTAAATCGACCAGTTTCGTGATTAAAATTTAGAGTATATTCAAGAACACTTTTGTTAACGTCACTTGGAAGGTATCCATCATCATCATACAATAGAAGATTCACTAGGTCATGGTTTGAAAGAATGTTAATTTGAAAAAATGGTCGTACTGCTACCGAAATGCCAGTAGTTAATAGTCAATGAATCTTAGCAATACAATACAAAACTTTGGAAGCAAAGTAGATGCACTTTGAAAAGTAAAATTAATGCAAAAAAATGTTGGGATAAGTGAAAATTATGTTTAGATCTTTAGGCTATCGTTATAATAATGGATGCATATTTTCTTTTACAGCAATCCCCAAGAATGTAGAGGTTGTCAGCATTTTATGGACCATAATCCCATGCCTGATATTTGCATTGGCTCTCTCTCTAGCCATCATTATCATCGCATGGAGGAGACACAAACAGAACCTCTATCGTAGTCCAACCTCTATTCCAATCACTCCAGTACAGCCTCGTGTTAACCCAAAGGTACATATTAGATTTTCTTGTTTGTGTAATTGGTTGTAGACAGTGACGGGCACTTTGACACTTTTTTTTGGGGGGGGGGAGGGCGAAGACCTCGCATGGAAATCCAGTGTTTCGCTTCATGTAAGATTTTGCTGGAAAATCTTACCTGTATAATTATGAAAGGAGTTGGAAGGTCATAGCCATAGAAAATCGCAAAAGGAGCAGGAGATAGTCGCATAGAATTATAGAGGCTTGCCCCCAGAAAACGTTTTGAGACTATAAGCCATCTAGAACATTGGCCAATGCACTTCTGCAAAATAGGGCATAAATTATTTTCCTCACTGATGCTTATGTTACGAAAGAAAAACTGATCGCCTACCCAATCTTCATCGAATTTTAATGACAACGAACAAGATAGGAAAAACTACACCGACCATGTCTGTACGCCAAAGCTCTTCCTATGTATCGATTGAAATAATGGTTTTACCTCTTTATTGTTGAAGGCCTGTACGCCAAAGCTTAGGAAAAAATCTCAATCCAGTGGCCTGCCTAATGCATAGTCAATAATTGCTTCCTGTGAACCACTGCTAAAGAATATTTCATCGTATTTTTGCAAGCCTAAAGTTGTTGGGGGAGGTTGGCTGCCCCCTGGCCCCCCGAATGTCCGCCACTGTTTGTAGAAAAACTTGTTTGTTAATAGCTGTTTTGTGAGTGATTGATTGCATGCGTTCTTGAGTCTATGGTCCTGTGTTGTGTATCATTTTAGAAGTATCAGTGAAGCATTTTATTGCCAAGTTTATTTCCTTTATAATTAAGTTATTCTTAGACCAATTTATTGTTTAGTATTTCCCCATTGGACAATGTTGCTTACTCGTGACCAGGCCCTTTTGTGTAGAAGCTACGTGGTATTAACATCTTAGATATGATTAATAATCCATGTGTTTTTACTCTTAAGATTCCTGAGTTGAAGAGAGAAGATCTATGTGACTTTCGTCTCATGGGTGAGGGTACATTTGGTCGTGTTTATAGCGCCGAGTTAATAATTAATCGTGAAGGCAGGACTTATACTGGTTCGGTTGCTGTGAAGATTCTGATAGAAAAAGCCACAAATAAACAAACGGAAGATTTTATTCGTGAAGCGGAGACGAGGATCCATTTCAAGCATGAAAATGTTGCTGCGCTGATTGGCGTAATCATGAAGGAAGAGCCGTTTTGCCTCGCGTATGAATATACTGAATTCGGCGATCTTCACGAACACCTTTTACTGCATTCGCCAAATTTCAGTGGAGCACACGCTAGCGATGATTGCGAGCCTCTCGATTACGTGGATCTTGTTGATATTTGCACGCAAATCTCCAGTGGAATGCTTTACTTGTCATCACAATCATTTGTCCACAAAGATCTTGCTACACGCAACTGTCTTGTTGCTGAAAACGGAATCATCAAAATCTGCGACTTCAGTGGTCTCCGGGACTTATATGCGGGTGATTATTATAGGGTACCGGCTCGTCCTCCAATACCGGCCAGATGGATGAGTCCGGAAAGCTTGTCATTGGGAAGTTATTCGTCAGCTAGTGATGTTTGGTCGTTTGGGGTGGTGATGTGGGAAGTGTTCTCCTATGGTTTGCAGCCACACTTTGGTTACAGCAATCAGGAGGTCATCGTGCGCATTCGAAACGGGCAGCACCTTCCGTGTCCTGATGGCTGTTACATGTCGGTATACACAATAATGAAAGAATGCTGGATCGATGACCCTGCAAAGCGACCAGGATTCTTAAAGCTTCTTGATAGTTTGAAGTGTCTTAGTGAGCCTGGTAATATTTCTCATTTGAACGGACATATTCGCAACGGACATATTCGTAACGGACATATTCGTAATGGACATGGTCAGTCACATCTTTTGTTCCAATTAAAGAATGGACATACACCTTCTCACAACTCAGCACTAACCGGCTCCGGTCGTATTTCACCAAGAAGCCATTCACCTTCCGGACATAGCTTGCCTCATAATGGGTCTGTACGCAGTCATTCCCCATCTGGTCATAGTATTCCACCTTCCGGTCATAATCTACATAGCGTTGCGCCATCATTTGTTGACGCTCATTGCCCATCAATGACAAGTCATCCCGGCACATTGAATGAAGAATCCCTCATGAGCCATCCTGGATCATTATCCGGACATCCAAGTGGACACATGAAAAGCTATCCGCCATCGGTTGGCAGCCGGTCTGGATCGTATGTTAGTCATCCAGGATCTATGGGACAAGCAGGGCCTGTCGGCCGCCCGGGTTCAATGAACCACCCTATCTACCAAAGCCTTCCTCGATCACTTGTCAGCCAGCCGCCGTCAATGATGCCCGCGCTCCACAGCCGCGCATCTTCCGTAGCGAGTCATTCAACATCAAGTTATGGGTCATCTGGACAAAGCTATTGCTCGAGTAATGGATATAATTAGTGTGTTTACGATTGAGGAAAGATAGCAGAGGCATTTAGGCCATCAGAACTTTACCGGTTCTCACATTTCGTAGTTGGACCTGGTCCCAGAAGTCATGGATGAGCTCTTCATTGTTGGATTTGACAACTTTGGTTCGTTAGGGCGCATTTTGACGCAAACATGAAATACTTTCAATGGCTTTAGCTGGGAACAGGAATATTGGCTACTGTGCGTGTCACAGATGTTACAAATTAAAATTTATCGTAGCTCATAGTTGATGCTTTGCAGCAAAAGATAGTCTTCATGAGTTTGTATTGACTTCAATGACATCACCCCTTCGCAGTAGCCTTATTTCGAAACACCGAGTGTCATTCTTTAACATTACGTCATAGATAATAGACAATTTGTTTTCTATTGTATGCTTTTACTTGTGTTTCCAATGATTATAATTTGGAGCTGAAATGGCATCGAGGTTATATTCTTTTCTTCTGTAATTTTATGCGATTTTATGCAAAGCATGTGATTGTCCTTAAGTTGAAAACGATGCATTTTCCGGTTTGTTTTGAGAATATTAATTTGGAAAATAACCCGCAAGCAGTAGTCCACAGTGAGAGATGTCTAATGTTAGTACTTGGTGTAAATAAATGTTTGTAGTTTCAAATAGTCAGAAATGTATACTTTTTTTCCTTTCATTTATAATTCCAATTGATTTTAATTCCCATTCAATTCAATGTGCCATAATTTCCGGGCCAAGATTTACTACAAGTTTATCTTTGTTGATTTCTTGCCGATTAGTTAAAGGCATCAGGAATCCGGTTTCAGACAATTTTACATCCCGGACCTGTTATTCCAGTATTACGACACAATACCGGAGTATTTGTCATATGTGCCTTTAAGCTATCAAAGATTTCCTGATATATCATATCAGTAAAAACAAACATTACCATTTTCTTGAAGATATTTCGCATACCAAAGAGCGCTCGAAGTAGTATATCAGCAAAGACAGAAACATCAGTATTTTCGTGAAAATATATGGCATACTCTTTAATGAATATTATACCCCCTTCCTATGCTGCTTCGTTTAGAATTCTAGATAGCTAAATGTCTCTATTCATAATTGGCAGCATTTACGTAGTTAATTTTGGTTGCTTGCCTAAGGGTCATGGTACCATTTTTTAGTCAACGTGGTAGTGTATATAGATTATGACTATAAATGGTCTCATTACAAACAACGGTATCATAATTCAGCTTTCAAGAAAAAACATGAATAAATAAATATATGTAGTGAATTTTGTATGTCGTGTTTATTAGATAGTGAATTTTAGAATTTTGAGAAAAGGGTTATGGATAGCTGTGTTTATACATAATGTATAACATTGATTCATGTCATCCTCGTTATCATTTTATTTGTCTCATTCTCAACATTGTTTGTGTTTGTGTTGAAATTTACATGGGAGGGAGGGAACTGTTGAAATCATTCAAAAATTCTGTTAGGGAAGGGGTCTCCTGAAATGAACACCATGTCATTTTTCACACATTGGCTTTGCTTATTATTGAAAAATGTTTCACCCATAGATGTTGCCATATAAAGCCAGAAATCAGGAAAAATGGTCTTTTTAGAATGTTCACCCCTCTTGCGTTTGCAAATGTACCTTTCAGAACATGCGCCTCCCTGCACTTCCAGTGTGTAAAACTACTTATTCTATCAATCATGAATAAGTTTTATAATTTGTTACGCAAGTGAACCGAAGGTAGCATACGCTGATTTGATCCTGCAGTCTGGGCCGCCGAGAGGGGGGTAAGAGGGCAAATTGACCCGGGGCCTCATAATGCCCAATACTTGAAAGTTTGGGGGCCTGATAAAGTAAACCAATAGTAACTTTCCAAAGTTCATTTCTAGACCCCGAAAATTTTCTGCTCATAGGGGAGCCTCATCTTGTCACTTTGCCCTGAAGTCGCAGAATTATTTCGTCGGCCCTGCTTGCTGTACCCTAAGCCTCGTTTAATTATACCTTTTTTAAGTATAAAACGCTTAAGCAGGCTGATGCAGACTATCCTCAAAATTTTATGCAAACCAAAAACTTGTCATGACCATAGAAAAACCTTCAGCATATCATGGTAGGTCGGTTTTTCTAGGCATTAATAGAGTTAATATTCCTTAAAAGGATTCATTAAATTTCATATTCCAAAATAAAGCAGCCAAACCAAGGATGTACACGTGCTCAACTTTAATTTATGAGCGAAAATATGCCGTAATATTATAAGCATTGATTGAGGCTGAGAAAGTTTACCTTGTGCTTTAAGAAAAACTTGCACTTGCATGTTTCTTTTATATTTTTCTACACTTTAAAGGTGAAGCAAAGTAAAATAATTTAAGCTATGAAAGTTTTTGAAGTAAATAAGGCTGTTTTGCTTCCTGGTATCGAACCCTGCGAAAATTCATTTATAAATGTAACTTCTTTTACTGTTCCGAGCCCTTTTTTGAATCGTTTTGTGTTCCATTCCACCCTAAGGTTGTCAAGAATCTACTTCTTCACCAGTGGAATAAGAATTTCACAGAAGCAAACATAGACGTGTCGAAGTCAGGGTGTGAGGAGTATAACGGACATACTTTGGCTTTCATATTCTGCAAAACTAGGTGCCATTCAGTAAATATTTAGGGGTAAGAGTGAGGGCCATGGGTTGCGCATCCAAGAAGGACTGTCAGTGTTAAGAACTGATGAGAGAGGAGGTGGGGAGGTAGTAGTTCTCAATTCTACTTTAAAGACCTATCGTGGGCATAGTATTCCGCAAGAAGTAACATTCTCGAAATTTAAGAATAAACTTTAGTCAGTGTTCCTCAGGGATCGTGCTTATGGCCTCTCCTTTTCATCCTGTCTGTCAATGACCAATGTAACTTGTTCTGTAGAAAACACTGACGAACTTTGCAAGGATCTAAAAGGAGAGGTTGAAAATATATCAGAAACGGAATATATGGTATTAGCTCATAAACGACAAACCAATATATTCTCAAGCTAATAGATAAGCGTAAGTCAAGAATCGATCAGGCGAGTCATACCTGGGGATTGCTGTGGATGAAAACCTAACATGGTATGAGCATTAACAAAAATGTAAAGGTAAAGCTGCCCTCCTTCCTTACAGATACTTGAGAATATATTAATACAGTCTAAACTTGATCAGGTGTAAAAGCACTGTTTGAAAGTTATCTGAGATACAGTAACGAACCATAGGACAATTTATCGAGCACAAATCTCCAACATCTTCAACGCCTACAGAATAGAACAAATACTTTGATAAAGAACTCTAGGTTAAAGGATGCGGAATTGTGTCAGTGCATTTTCTGTACTAGGATCAAACTACCATACTGTGTGAATAAAAATTTGCAATTAGGTCATAGTTGCCTTCCAGAAGACTTCATGATCGTTCGTTTGAAGGGGGATCCTTAATCTGTAGCGTTTTGGGTCCAAAAGATTAAAAACAGTCCCTTATCTCACCTTCACTTCCTGTAAAGATCGCACATGTCTTCTATCTGTCAGGGATATTCTGACGGGGGGTGGGAGAGTGAAGTCCATACGTGGCGCCAGAGAAGAAACTTAGGGGGGTCGAATGCTGCCGACAGTGAGTGAAGTGAGAGAATCGTAGCGACTAAGCCTCACACATTAGGTTGTGAAAGTACTGATAGTGCACACTAGTCTTCAAAATCTTTTTTGCGGGGGCCAAGCTTAAGGCAAATTTTTTTTCCAACTTAGCCCATATAACAACTAATTTAGATATTTTCATGGTATTTGATGTAGGACGTATAGCACAATACTCTCAAAGTATTTGAGTGTTAGCTCATTATGTGACAATTATTGCGTAGAATTTGCAATTTATCGTTTACACACAAGGCTTGGTAAGATAGCAACGCTGTTTTCTTAGAAGTTAGGGATGGGGGCAGAATATGGGTCAGTTCTGAAAAATTTTGAAAAATTACGTTCTCTAAGCCTCATGAAAATATTCTTCTTACTTTAGTAATGAATGTAGAAACGTAGAATTAGTAACATAGAAACGACATAAATTAGCTTATTCCTTTAGTTATACTTGGCTTGCCTGCTATAGAACATCACAAATAATGATAATAGTAGTATTAGTAAAAATTTAGAAATTATGTTGTATTTCTGCATATTTCTCTTCATAATTTCCAATATCCACCACCACCCCTCCCTTTTCACATTGTCTCAAATGATAATTAAATAGCTATTGTTTCAATGGAATGTCATTGGCCATTCCCGTGAGAATTTGCAACATTTAACAACTTTGCATTAATTTAATTAATTATGACGGTTGCAGACAGTTATCACGTCAGCCTGTGCAGATTTTAGCCTAAAAAGATCGACAGACAAAGGTAAGCAGCTATTTTTTATAAAGAAATAGAAGCTATTGATTTCACGGTAGACCCACTGTGATGATATTTCATTGGAAATGCATAGACAAGTAACGTTAGTTTGAAAGCACGTGCGCGGGTTAGGCTATGGTTAGGTGATCCCTCTAACAGGCCTTTTTATGGTTCACATCAAACGTAAAAGCAATACATTTTAAGGGAATATTGAAAGATGTCTATTTAATAACAGTAGTAAATTTGGTTGTTATATGGCGAGGAAGAGGTGGGAAAAGCGGAGAGCATGTGTCTAAGGTTTCTGCCCAAAATGCAGTGTCAGCGTTTCATCTCTGAAAGTTTCAGCTCGGGCATTGCATCCAACTTACAGGTTGCTTGACTGAGCAGCAATTCAGTGGGTTGGGTTACGTGTAGAATTCTATTGTCCCTTTTCTAAAGTCAAGGACGGGAGTCAAATCAGGTTCAAAACTGCAGGGAACACGGAGGGGAAATGAAGTGAAAGATTTTGAATTGTTCCCCCCAAAAGACTTATTTACCTGGGAATTTAAATAACCAAGTAGAGTTTTTAACTCCCTAAATGGTGCAGGCAGGTTTTGCCCCTCCAGAAAACTTACTCGAAAGCCATATCTTCTTGGAATACTGTTTTTCAGATTCATGAAGCGAGGAGATACTGTGGGAAGCTCACCTATTCCCGTTATTCTGAAGTCCAACGAGTTTCATTACCATATCTTGCTATAGAAGGGACAGAAGAAGGGAATGAATGAAGCCGTACAGATCATGCTTTTTACATCTTAGAGACTTCCCCTTTTTGCTATAAAGAGTGCACTGTGAAATGGGTGCCTTTGGTCTTTTGCTGGAAAGGATAGTGTTCTAGAGTCCCAGGACCATCCAAATCTCTTCAAGTGTAGTTCTTCATGTTTTGGTGAGGGGTGAAGAAATTCATTCATTCATTCATTTAATGGACTACAAGCAGGGTTGTAATTACTATACACTCATTCAGGGCTGTTCCTAGACAATTTTCTTGGGGGGTGTAGTGCTTGCATTTGCCAATAAAAATGGGTGTGGCGAGTTACACTTGGGCATAGCCAGTAAATATTGGTGTGCTTTATACAATGCAATACTGGCTATGTGGTAAAACATGATAACTACAGCTAGTTATAGAGAAGTACATGTTTGACGAGGAATGAAATAACAGGCCATAAACAGGTGAACTGGATTTAAGGGCATAGATGTAGAAGTGCAGTAAAAACCCTAGGTGCTCTTGTATGTTATATATCTACTCCAGTATATATTATATATTTCTATGTCCAGTAGATCAAAAAGTATGTTCCAAAAATCTTTTCTCATAGAGATTTCCCTTGGAAAATGGGGGTCTGGAAAGTTTTTGATATAGCGCTCTCTAGAACTTCAAAAAGTACCCTTTTGCAAAATAGCGTTTAGATGCCTTCATACATGACCTTTATACTAAGAAGAAGAAATTGATCCCTCTGCCTGGTTTCATCAAATTTTGAAGAATTACAAAGAGAAAGGAAAAGAATGAAACAGTGTTCATCTCATGCCAGTACATCAAGGAAGAGACTAGGATATCTGGAATAGGCTACATGGAATGCATTCAGGGGGCAAACATTCCCTCTCACCCAAAATGGCCTTTATCTACACAATATCTATGCAGTGGCAAGCAAATCCAACAATTTGCAGCACTAGCATCTTACTGTCTGGCTGAGTTACAAATTGAAATTGTTTGAAACAATTTTGCCAAGATACAACCTTGATGAATTACTGGGGTGCAATGCCCCCTGCAAGCATTTTCTATTAGCCCAAGCAGAAGGGGGCATAGCCCCAAAAAATTTTAAAAAAACCATACCCTTTGCTTTGGTTATAAATGCAACCAATGCCCTTTTTAGTGTCATAAAGGTACTAGAGTAGAGACAGAAAAGTAGTTACCATATCACACTAATTTGCGACAACAAAATGGAGGAAATTTGCCAACAGAAAGTGAACATTTGGTTGATTTGCCAACATAATTTTTCGCTGGGGGTTGTGACACCCCCTACACCCCTGGTTGGTATGGGTCTGCTTTCATTTGGGGGGTGTCAGAGATATTTGCCTTGCAGAAGTGGATTTTGCCCTGCAAAAAATTAATTCATATTATGATAACAGATGCTAACAGAACAGCATTGCTGCATCATGTGTACCAACGATGAAAATGCCCATTTAATTGACACCAAGGTGCACTTATTCCATGTGGAATATCATGTCATTGGTTTAGCTAAGTTGATTTGGTTTGAAAAAAATGTGTAGCTACTGTCAAAGAGAAGCAGGAGGAAAATGGGGGTTTGCCCCCAGACAAATTTTTTATGACCATGCCCTCCACAATATTGGCAAACACCCTTTTTGAACATGGGCGAGCATTGCTGTCATCATTGATCTTTGTGCTCTAAAGGAATACTGATCCTCTAACCTGGACACAGAGTGCGAGTATGCTTCACTGACCCTTCATTTTGAAGTCATATACCTGTAGTCCAGTGCCAGAGACAAAACATCACACTAGTGTGCTGAGGGAAAGATGGTCCAAGTCGGAATGTGCATTGGAATTTATATGGGATATTATCATTGTCCTGCAAAGGAATGCAATTGCCCTGCAAATTGCTCTCTTTTATCTGTTGGGAGGTGTGACACTCCCACATCCCTAGAATCTACCTCCAGTGGCTACTAGCAGGCCTTTTTGTGAAAAAAATTGTCAAAAGGGTGGCACTCTGCCTGTGCAAATCAGCCTAGGAGGGCAATTGGGTCATAGCATTTTCTGCTTTGTATGCACCCCCTAGAAGCGTCAAGCAAAGACACCTGCAGCATGAGGGAACCACCCTTGCCCTCTGCCAGTGGGGGCAAGGGAGGTAAGATGTGTCCTTCTGAGAGAAGGCATTTGAGTATTCTTTCTGTACTCTATTTACAACAAATACTCCCAAATTTGCATTTCTCTGGCCATCTGGGAATGCCAATATTAAAAGTTTTCCTCTGGGCCCAACCATTGTGGGTCCTTTGATTAGACACTGGGATGAAAGAGTATCACAAAACCTATTTATGTTATACCAGTGTTGTTACCCCATGAGCCCCTGCAAGTAACATTGCTGAAATTTTTAGAAAAAATGGTAATAGTTGACAGTAAAAGTAACCTACTAGTCTGTAATGATGGTGTTTTGGGAAAATTCATTTTCAATGTGCCCACTTGGTGAGAATGTCCCCTTTTGTTCAGAATTGCTTCATGTACCCTTGAATAATTCATTGTCACCAAAGAGATTAATAAATGGTGTGACATTAACAACATATCCCTGTAGTAAAATCCTGTGCCTTTGTTTGTGCAGGTGTCCCTAGTGTCAAGGGCATGCAAGTTGTCAGCCTGGCAACAAATTCTTTACCCTTGTTATGAGCTAAAATTGAGTGTTGAGTCATGAATAGTTGGGGCTAAATCAGGCTTTTGTAAGGCCAGTCCATCACCACATAAATATCAAGTTTATGGGACACAAGAAACCTCCAAATCTTGGCCATTTCAAAAATTCTGAGAGCAGTCAGAATAGTTTAGGCTTTTTGAAAAAAACTATATTAACCAGGAAAATGCAAATAAGGTGGGAAAGTGATAGTTGACCTTTTGTGAGCCGAGAAGAAGTTTGAGGCCTTCAAGTCCCCAAAAATATCTATCAATTTATGTCCCTGCTCATTGCCCCATTATGGTGAGGATATTGTTGTCCCATCCCTCAGAATAGGCAGGGACCATAATTCCCCAACCTCCGTGGCTTTACTACTTTTGTGTCAATTGAATGCATCCAAGTTTCCCTTCTTTTGTGTCAATGCATCTACTATTTTTGTGTTAATGCAACAAGTTTCACAGAGAGAGTTTGTTTATCATCTTCTAAAAGAACAGTTTTTCTTTATACAGGAACCCTAATGGAGCGTATATTGCTTGAATTAAGTTGCAGGCCTAGGTATAGAGTTTAAGACTTATATACAGTATACTATGAACAATGGTGGTAGGGTGAAGTGGACTGAAACCTTAAGGAGCTCATAAGGTGATTGCATATTCAGAGACTAAAATGGTTTACTCTTTGCCATCACATGGTCAGAGAGAAGATATAAGTAGTTGCACCACCCTCATAAGGCTATTGAGCATGTAAAGATATAAGAAGGACTAAATTTCTTGCAAAATAGATTTTGATGGTGCTAAGATCAATTATATACAAATCAAAATGAGCAAGACAATAAATTAGTAACTACAGATTATGATAGGCTTTATATGCTGCCCAGTGTTACAAGAAACATACATTGTCTACATAGTTGACAAGACAAGCTCTCTACTTCTGATTTCATAATTTGATTGTGCAAAATTCAAAATTTGCAAGTTCTGTGCTACACATCTGAAAGTGCTACATATATAGCAACGCACCAGTGACAACAGTAAAAGAATAACACATCTTATGGCCCTTGCATACCATGTCTTCTTCCCCTCTAGTAATGATCTCATTTGAGCAGATGGTTTGTGGGTGCTTTATCTCCAACTACGTAGTAAATGGTGATAACTGGAAGGGAATTCTATTTTCTAATGCCTGAACTCCAAAATACCCTTTTGCAGGCTAATTCAAACAGGCTACCATGGGAGAAGAAAATAAAGTATTTACCAGAAATTACTACCTTTAATTTTTGCACTGTGATTTATTTACAGTGGAAACAGCTCCATTTAATTGTTAGAATGATGTGAATAGTAAAATATTACATAAAGAATTGAAAATTATACAGAGCTTTCAATAGAAAGCAGCAACTGGCAATTTATCTCCAGCTACTCAGTGGTGATTTCTACAAATTTTAACAAGGGGGCTCTAGGAACAACCACACCCATAGTTTGGTTGTGACCCAGCTACAACTTCACCCATATTTTCAAAGATGGAGACATGATAATTTAATTTAATCTAATGTAGTATAATCAACAATAAGAGATGTGTCAATAACCATATAGCAGTGCACAATTGATCATAACACTTTGGAAACAAGGCAATAAACTCTAAAAAGCTAAGCCAATGCAAGAATTCTAGGGGGGCTGAGCCCCCCAAAATGAACAGAAATTTTAACAAAGGGGCTGCTCCCCCTGAGCCCCCTAGAAGTCACCCCTGCAGCTACTCCTGCGGAAATTACAATCTATTGTTGACTTTAAATGACATGAAACACACAATGGATGGCCTTCCATGGGATACAGTCACCTACTGTTTGTGATTAGCCACTTACTCTACATATTATTGAAAGCTCTGAATATATGAACAATTCATTAACTTGTAAGAGTGTACTCCCATTCCTGGTGCTCAAAATACATTGTGAGCAAGTATATTTGCAAATAAGCATTCACACTAAATTGGAGATTTCTAAGTGAAGCACACTTCTTGACTTGTCACCAAAATTGGATATCTTTACAAAATATATACTCTTAACTTGTCACTGAAATTGGATATCTTTACAAAATTGGATCTTTACAAAATTGGATATCTTTACAAAATATAGGATTATATGAAGAATTTATTCAACACGCAGCCAACATACAATATTATTTACATCCTGTACACAAGCAGTGCTACACTTTTGTTTCTCGTAAGAAAGTTGTTATTATGGCAGCAGTATTTGACTGCTCAAAAGGGTAGGAAAGTTCAATATTAGATTTTTGAGACCTGAGGAAGTTTGTACTTAAGTTCATTTGTACTTGATGTCCATGTGCAAAACATTGGAATCAGAAAGTGTTTGCTAAGAAATTCTTAAGAATGTTTTAATAATGGACGTATGATAAA
The DNA here is from genome assembly GCA_900291935.2 of Cassiopea xamachana. Lineage (NCBI taxonomy): Eukaryota > Metazoa > Cnidaria > Scyphozoa > Rhizostomeae > Cassiopeidae > Cassiopea > Cassiopea xamachana. Next base: position 1,112,212 of record OLMO02000302.1, on the reverse strand, counting down.
GTCAAGAAAGATCTAGTACGGGCCCAGAAAACTTTAATATAGAAACAAGGTGTATTCCTCGTAATGAGGCGAGCTTGTGCATTTTATATCATATCCCTAATGAAATCAAATGGAATTAACTTTGTTAATGCTCTATCAGTTTCATATGTGCAAAATCAAATAGAATCTGGGAATGGACATTAGGCCAGCCCACCTGGCTGGGATGAACTATATTTATATAAACATGACCGAGATTCTTCTTGCCCAGGTGAGCCAGGAATTTGCTCTGTTTTTAGACTTGACTTCTAGTCTCCTCACAGCAAACATCTTTGGGGCAGGGCTGATCTTCCAAATAGTCTTTATTTATCATTTGATGAATCACTATCATCTGACAAGCTTCCAGGGCTTTCAGGAAAGCAAATCTTTCGAGCTATTGGTCCCTTTAGAGTTGACGGTCTCTTTTTCGTTGCCCTAGGTGTTACTGGAGTTGGTTCTTTTTCACTATCAGTTGTACCAATACTGCTTAAGCTTGGACTATCTTCTGAGGTCGTAGATTCTATTGAGGCATCCTCAGGTTGACACAGTACATCTAAAATATGACATCATAGATTGTTAGCTTCTTTCAGTGGGAAGAAGGGACTGTGGCCGACAAATTGCTTTTTGACAGACAAGTAAACAAACTATTGCATTGAAGGCCATTTTGTTGCTTCTATTAAAATATCACAATCTGAGATGAACAGTTGTGTGATATCCAATAATTGTTTAGCTTAAGAGAGTTATGCATGTGTTATAGTAGAGGGGTAATAGTGATTCTTCCTAGTCTAGAAGCCCCAAAAACAGCATACGGCAAAGAGGTGCCGATATTTCAGTACGAAAAATAACCTTGGGTAGTCGAGGCCATTTTCTCCATATGCATGGTTTTTTTATAAGAAACCTAGCTCAAGGCCTAGTACTAAAAGTTTCTTAATTTGTGGCCACATTTTAGTTCTAAACATTTCTTAAAGTGTCTTAATTTAGAAAACTAAATTGCTGTAATAACGTAAGCAGAGCGTGAATGTAGCAAACTATTTGTCTTACAGCAAATAAAATGAATCAGTACGAGTCAAACTCTAAAGCAATGTAATAATTCACATTCTAGTACAGTTTTTACTTTGAACCAGGTAACGATTGGAATGTCCTATTTGTCTACAGTTGCTTAGATCTTTCCTTTTTGTTCTCAAAGTTTCTTAACTGTTAGGCTATCTGGTACAAAAAAGTGATTTGTTATAAAAAAACGTGCAAACAGGGCCTAAGTTAGCCCTCTTCTCTCATCGTCTTCGTCAGGTGGATGTTGAAAATCTGCATCATGGAATTTCTCAGCAGTTAGACATCATATGTACAGGGAAATGTAAGGAACTATTAAGGAACTTTTAGTACTAGAATTTGATTTAGGGCTAGGCCTTCAGCTAGGTTCCTTATAAAAAAGCGTGTACCATGTACATAGAATCGAAATGAAATGAAAAAGTAATTCAACACAAATGGAGAAATGTTCGTTAAGAGAAGACTTACTTTGGGTTGCATCGTGTTCAACTGGGCTTTGTTGGTTGAGGTCTTCAACGTTTTCTATCTCAATCAACTCACCGTTCGTATAGTGGGTTGATTGTGATTCATTGCTATCACTACTCGGCTCAGTCAGTAACTGAGACAACTGGTTCTCTTCATCAGAACTTTCTGTATCTGATAGAGTTAGAATTGCCGGGCCTTCTCCACTGTAGTCCATAGCGTTTTAGGCACGTTTTCCGTTACTTTTGAAATACACTCAGCTGATCGTTTTTGGCGCGAAAATGTTATACTATTACGTCATCAAACCCTAAGACTTCATGTGTTGATCATTTCTATGGTGTTGATTGGACGAGAGCGTTTGCAAGATGGGCGCGTGCAACAGACCAATGAGAATCCTCTGTTCAGTTTTCATAAATCCTCGAAATGCTTTGTGTGGTTCTAAAATACTATCATTTTAACCGAAATATAACATTATGTGCACTCAAAAGCGAAAGAATATTTAATGCAAAGGAAGAAGAAGCAAATGCACAGCCAGAGAAGAGAAAGAAAGGGAAGAAACAGAATGAGTGGATTGAATTTAGCTGGCATCAATACCATATACTAGGAGGCATAGGAGAGCATGTAAGAATTGTCGTGACCTTAACATGTTGTTAATATCATCCTGTGGTCACTTGTAGAGTAAATCAACTACCAGGCAACTTCTTGCTAATGTTTCCCATTCATTCGGATAGTTGCATTTTCACTGTAGATATCCTCAAAAAAGATCCGGGCAGGGGCGGATCCAGAGATTCATCTTACTGTCGCAAAATATCCAAGGGGCGTGGTTTGGGATGTTTTGAGTTGCCACGCCCTTTCCGTTGTTGACGCTTTAACTACAAACTGACCACCAAAGCCCAAGTGTAAACTGCTGACTTTCAATTTTGGAACATTTGCAGACAAAAATGAGTAATTTTCCTATCACACCATCATCATCGTTATACGGTAAGCATTTAGCAACATTAAAATAGTGGGAGAACCCATCTGAAGTGCGCTGTATAACCTAGCTGACGAGCACCTTATACATCAATGCAATGAATTTATCACTTAGTCTAGTAAATTCTCATTTCTTAAATGAAAATAAACACCTTCCAAGGAGTTTCATAAAAACAATAGGCGGATGGAAAGCTCTTTTGATGGTACAAACTCTAATGTGGCATTGACATCATTTAGTCTCATTAGATTGGATTCATTAGATCAGAAAACACTGAAAGAAAAAAAGAAACTAAATGCTTTTTAGTAGTTCTACCCAAAAATAACTTGATTGGTGAAAATACCGTCTAATTTCTTATGAAGAAGTGTAATGCAAAATTCAGGAAACTTGCTGAGAA